>CAIGRP010031359.1:0-37409 GCA_903798385.1 Fraxinus cuspidata
TGGGTTTATAAGGATGGACAAATATCTCCATCGGTATGAGGCATTTTGGGGTAAAGCCCAAAAGCAAATCCATGAGGGCTGAGACCCAAAGTGGACAATATCATACCAATGTGAAAATATGTGACGTCCATAGCCCTTACAAAAAAAAACTTACAAATCATGAATTTCAAAAGGTCCAGGATAAAGAAAAAAAATTGAAAATAGGTATTAAAAGAGGAAGAAAATAAACTTACGTTGAAGAAGATATGCAAAAGAGGGAATTTTTCATTAGGTGCGTACGATATGGTAAGGTAAACAACTCCATAACTAAAAAAATAAATTAGTCAAGTAACATGAAGTCATGGCATTTTTCTAGAATGGAAAAACCAGCTCAGTCAATAATGGGGTACAATGTTCCAAAAAACACTTTAATATGATGATTGAGAGAAATCAAAACCATTCAACTCTTCTTGTATAATTCAAACTACAATGCGAAGGAGGATGTCCGAAGGTACATTATTGGATGATCAGTTAACTATGTTGAAAGAAATCGTGGTTGATTTAGAGATATTGAAGGTCAAGTATGACGAGGATCATGGATCTACTTTTCAGACATTCAACAGACCACCATATCAGCCCAAAATCCCATGTTTGCCCTTCAAATCATGGATCTACCACACCACTACCATTCCCAACAATCCAACTTTCCCTTTTCATCCACAAACATGCCCTTTCTGTTCGAAGCGAAGTTTTAGTCAGCCGTGAAAAGGTAGCAGCCAACAGCAGAAGCCGGTTTCCTCACTCCATTCACATCTTTCAACCAGTTGCTGGAATTCTTTAGAGTAAAACCGAAGTTTCAATCGGTGAGAACCAGTTGTAGCCAGCAGCATAATCATGTTTCCTAATTCCATTTACAGTCCATTTACATCAGTAGCTTAGAAGAAATGGCAGTCTTCGTTTAACACTAACATTTGCGCTGGCTACAAACGAACCTCCTCCACAATAACGCCACACTTCACCTGCGTATGGATTCGTTCTTCTCTCCAGTACGGATCAAATCCTTACAAGTTTTCCGGTGTACTATCCGCAGTCGTCAACCTCCAACGCCCCTCTTGTACAGAATCAGCTGCTGCCTCACAAGAATGTACAATGGAATTCATACGAGAACCCAAGATATTTTGTTGCCACCTCGTGATCGTCATCGCAGAAGGACATCAGAATGGGAGTGCTTCACAAAACACGGTATGTTTCAACTCCAGCCACAATTGGAACCAGCAGCTGCTAAAAAAACCGATGGGATGCTCTCCGTCTGAAGCACAAGAGATTTGAGGAATTGTTGAATTGCAGTGGTATTGCATGCAACCCGTCAACGGGTAGAGAATAAGATTATAGACACGAAATTCGAGAAATGAGAAATGTGCATTGAGAATTAAGAACTAAAAATAAAAAAATAAAAACAAAAATAGGAAATAGGGAACTTCGAAAAAAAATGCAGGAAATTGGAGAAAAACAATCAAATAAATAACATTAACAATGTATTTGCCACGACCAAATTAAAGCAAAAATGTAACACTTAAAACCAAACCAAGCACACACTTCTAAAAATAGAAAAAATAAAGACAAAAAAGAATACCAACATGTTCAAAACACGTAGATGTTCAACCGGATTGAATTATATATCTAACCTAAGAAATTATTTTTACATTAGACATTTGATTTTAAATATAATATATAAACTAATATATTTTATAGATAAGAATGACGAGTTATGTTTCACGGAAAAAGAGAATTATTGAAAAGGTTTAAACTTGGAGAAAACAAAATTGCAAAAATACAAAAGAATAGGCAAGTCAATATACAAAAGATGAGAAATTGTTTTAGCAAAGATTAAATGCTTTATAAACAGAAAATCATTAATCATTTTATCGTATTTAAAATATTTATTAAAGAAATCCACTCAATAAGGACAGGTAGAAAAATAGAATGATTTTACCTTATTCTATTGCTGAAAGATGCATCGAACTTGTTCAATCCAACTTTTTAATATCCCCTTGAAATAACTGGAAGAAATGTGGAATTTGAGTCCTCATATATATAAAGAAAATGCAATTAAGCCCCATTTGACAACCATATTTTTCAAACTATTTTTTTCTACATATTCATTTTCAATCACATATTCAAACAGTAAAATATTCTGCACGTAACCCAAACTTTTTTCTACTTTTTAACAACACATCCTCTTAAAAATCACTATTCAAAACTCTATTCTTGAAAAAGTATGGTTGTCAAATAGGGGCTAACTTGTTCAATCCCAAGTTTGAATATCCTTTGGTATTAACTTAAAAAAATGTAAAAGAGAAATCAATAAATGTTTTTCGTTGTGAAAAATAAGAAAATATAGCCCTTGTTTGGGTGCAATTTTATCCCAAGATAATTGATTTTCGCATCATCAGTGCCCCCCACCCACAATCTTGTAAACCAGCCATTCAAGGTACAAATTGTGGAAAAAAGTCTTTTTAAACCCCTATTTTCGAAGTATGTGCATCATTTGAAAGGAAAGTGGAATAAGGGTACAATTGATAATGCAAGGTAAAAAACCAACGAATGCCACAGTTTTATCACGTGAATATCAGATTATTTGGAATAAAGAAACGAAAGTTTTAACATTCAACGGTCAAAAATATGATTAAAATTCCAAACATGGCTTCCAAATAGGCGCTAAATTGATCCAATCAAATCTTCCTCTTCCAAGGATCGAATGATACTTCAAAATTGCTTGAATGCCAACCAAGCCAAACAAATCATCCACCAATCTAACCAAATACCAAGACTTGAAGGAGACACCCACAAGTATAATAAATAAGGCCAAAACAAGAACCTCAAACGATTTTAAAAACTAGAGCCAATGATAGATCATGTTTAATAGTAGCACTTCGAAAATCTATTAGGTAGTATCAGTGATACAGATGAAGGAAAATTGATGAAACAAGAACCGAGTACAAGAGGAGGCTAAAGCAACAGATGCGATGAAAATATATTCAATGAAAAAATAACATAGCAATCCTCGATTTCCTCAAGTTTCAACTCTCTCCAAAAACGAAGCAACAAGAATAGACAAAATCTAACACGATTTGAATTAATCTGAGATCGTAATTCTAATTAAATCAAGAAAAAAGAAAGATTTCAGCGGACTGAATATATAAAAAAAGAAAAGATTTGGCTAGACGAGGATATCTAATCAACACAAAAAAACTCAACCATCGCCGGAGAACACAAGCTTGGAATTTTAACCCAAAATGAAATTATACCCACTCTGATACCATATAAGATTTGAGATTCTATCTTAAAAAAATCAACCATATTAAGAGGAGTAGCCTTTAAATGTCCTTTTTAAATGTCATTTAAATAACTTTGGAGAAATACAGAATTTGAATCCTCAAATTATCACACAGAGATCAAATGTCATTTAAATAACTTNTCAAATTATCACACACAGATCAAATAAAAATAGAACAGAGAATCAAATCATAGAATATTTTTCCTTGTATTGTATTAAAAACAAGTAAATGTATTGTATTCAAAAGCAAATTCATAATTATTGAGTGTAGGAAAAAACAAAAGAACTTGCTCGCTTATGATTTTTACTTCAATCCAATACTAAAAGATGCAATTAACTTGTCCAACCTCAACTTTTCAATATAAATAACTTGGGGAAACAATATAATTTACAAAATATATATAACGATAGCTGAGAGTTGAGTTGAGTTTCGAGATTTGAGAATGACGACCGAAAGTTGAGAATTAGGAGTTAAGAGGGGAGAGCTGAGAGTGTAGTCAAGAGTTGAGCTTTGAAAGGGGAAATTTGAGAAACAAAAAATGAGACTTGAAAATTGAGAAATAAGCCGAGAATTGAGTGGCGAATGTAGAGGTGAGTGTCAAGAGTCGACAAATGAAATAAAAAAAAATGAGAAATGACATTTGAGTTGAGAACTAAAAATGAAAATAAAAACAAAAATAGGGAATATGGGAAGTTCGGAAAAAGTACAAGAGAAGACAAAATTACTAAAAAAATAAGGCATATTCTTTTAAAAAAATAGAAAAATAAAGAACCAATAAAATAATAATAAACATGTAGAATGTTTATCATGAAAGAACGACAAACCTCGTCTTCCACACTAATTTTACATCAGCACATTTGATTGTTAATAACTTTAACTAATATATTTTATATTGATTGTTAATAACTATATTTTATAGATATGAATGACAATGATGTGTTAATATGTGCTTGTAAAAAAAAAAAAAAATCATAACACATACCATCATACTAAAATAAATTATATTAAAAAATCAACTCAATAACATAGGACAGGCTAAAAAACTCGTTAATGATTTAACCTCGTACCATTGCTGAAAGATGCAATGAACGTTGTTCAACTCCAACCATAAATATCCTCTTAATTAACTTCCAGACACACAAAATTTGAGTTCTTGTACCATCACACATTGATCAAATAAAATGAAAAAGACAAGTGAATGCATGATTCCCGTAGTAAAAAGGCTATAAAAAATAATTTACTTTAAATAAAAACTATAAGGAGTAGAAAAATAAAACTTGCTCAAGAAAAAACCTCATACGATAGAGTTTCAATGAACTTGGCTCAATCCAACTTCGAAAATATACTCGGAAATAACATGGGGAGACAGACATGAATCAAATAAAATTGAAAAAGATAGAACCATCATAGGGAATAGGATAAAAGAAAAAAAGAAAACTTATTCATCGTACCATTATTGAAAGATGTCTAAAGATGCAATGAAGTTATTGAATCCCCACTTCTAAATAACCTTCAACATGACATGAAGAAATACAGAATTTGAGTTTTCAAATCATCACAATATGATCCAACAAAAATGGAAATGAAAAGTCATGATTCTTCAACCCCAACTTCTGAAATATCCTTTAAAATAACTTGGGGCTCAAACAAAGGCTTATTTGTGCAACATAATCATCAATGAATGATTACAATTGTAAAAAGGCAGGAAATATACTTTATTCCAAAGCATACATATGAAAAAAAAAAAAAGTACAAGGAAGAAAACACGGGGAAAGGAGAAAAAGGAAAATAAAACTTCACAAAAGATTTAAAAAAAAAGTGTTGAGGATTAGGAATCTATAATCAAGAATTTAAGAGAGTTAGAAGTTGATAATAAGAGTTGAGAGACAATAGTCAATAGTTGAGATTCGAGAAACAAGAAATGAGATGTGACAGTGAAGAATCGAAAATTCTCGAGAGTTGAAAATGAGAAATAAGACTAGTGGAAGTTGAGGAATGAAAAATGAGTTGAATATTGAGAGTGGAGATGAGAGAAGAAGTAAAACAAACCAAAAATACAAATGAAAACAAAAAAAAAATGAAAAAAGAATGGTACAAGGAAGAAAACACGAGGAAAGGAGAAAAGGGAAAATAAAACTTCACAAAAAAATTAAAAAAAGAGTGTTGAGGATTAGGAATCTATAATCAAGAATCTAAAAGAGTTAGAAGTTGATAATAAGAATTGAGAGACAATAGTCAATAGTTGAGATTCGAGAGACCAAATTCGAGAAAGAAGAAATGAGATGTGAGAGTGAAGAATCGAAAATTCTCGGGAGTTGAGAATGAGAATTTAGATCGGTGGAAGTTGAGGAATGAGAAATGAGTTGAATATTGAGAGTAGAGAGTGATGAGATGAGATGAGAGAATAAGTGAAACAAACCAAAAATAAAACGAAAAATACAAATAAAAACAAAAAAAAAATGGTACAAGGAAGAAAACACGGGGAAAGGAGGAGAGAAAATAAAACTTCACAAAAAAATTAAAAAAAAGAGTGTTGAGGATTAGGAATCTATAATCAAGAATTTAAAAGATTTAGAAGTTGATAATAAGAATTGAGAGTCAATAGTTGAGATTCGAGAAACAAGAAATAAGATGTGAGAGTGAAGAATCGAAAACTCTCGAGAGTTGAGAATGATAATTAAGACCGGTGGAAGTTGAGGAATGAGAAATGAGTTGAATATTGGAAGTGGAGAGTGACTTTAACAAACGAAAAATACAACGAAAAATACAAATGAAAACAAAAAAAAAATGAGAAAACAAAAATGGTACAAGGAAGAAAACACCCCCGGGAAAGGAGAAATCGGGAAATAAAACTTCACAAAAAACTTGTGTCGAGGATTAGGAATCTATAATCAAGAATTTAAAAGAGTTAGAAGTTGACAATGGTCAATAGTTGAGATTCGAGAGACCAAATTCCAGAAACAAGAAATGAGATGTGAGAGTGAAGAATCGAAAATTCTCGGGAGTTGAGAATGAGAATTAAGATCGGTGGAAGTTGAGGAACGAGAAATGAGTTGAATATTGACGATGAGATGAGAGGAGAAGTAAAACAAACCAAAAATAAAACGAAAAATACAAATGAAAACAAAAAAAATGAAAAAACAAGAATGGTACAAGGAAGAAAACACGGGGAAAGGAGAAGAGGGAAAATAAAACTTCACAAAAAAATTAAAAAAATTGTGTTGAGGATTAGGAATCTATAATCAAGAATTTAAAAAGGAAGAGCAGTGTAGATGAGGTCAATAGTTGAGATTCGAGAATTTGTGAAATGAGAAATGAGTGTTAAGATTAGAATTGAGAATTAAAAACAAAAACAAAAAATAGGAAACTTCAAAGAAGAAGAAAAATCCACGAAATTGGAGATTAAAACTAAATAATTAGCATTATCAATGTGTCACTACAACCAAATTAAAGTAAATCATTACAACCAAGCATACTCTAAAAAATAGAAAAAATAAAAGAGTACACCAACATGTGAAAACATGTATAATAATATTCAACTGGATTGGAGTACATACCTCACCTAATATTTAATTGTAAATATTATTTATTTATATATTTTATAGAGTACAAGGGTCTATAAAAGGGCATGTTTTACAAAAAGAGCATCATTTAAAAGGTTTAAACTATACCTGAATCTCAGTTTAGTCCACCAGGGGACTTGCACTTTTCAATAAACTTCGAGAAACCAAAATTGCAAAGTAAAATTTCAATACGAATGTATTATCACTATAGGAAAGATGAGAAAATGTGTTCGTAAAGATTATATGCTCGGTAAACAGAAAATTATTAGTTATAAGAAATCCACTCAATAAAAGATATAGGATAGGTAGAAAAAATAGAGTGATTTTACCTCACAGTACTGCTTAAAGATGCATTGAACTTGTTCAACCCAACATTATAATATCCTTTGAAATTGCTCGGAGAAATATGGAATTTAAGTCCTCGTATATTCACACATATAAAGTAAATGGATAGACATGTCATGAATGATTCCTGTTGTGAAAAGGAATAGAATATATTGTATTCAAATGCAAAACCGTAATCATGAAGGATAAATGAAACAACAGAAAACTTGCTTGCAATTTTACCTTCTCCTAGATGCAATTGACATGTTCTTGTGAATAAAGAAAACGAAAAAGAACATGTCACAAATGATTCCTATTGTGAAAAGGAACACAATATAGTGTATTCAAATGCAAAACCATACTCATTAATGTTAACAAAACATCAAAATACTTACCTGCTCGTGATTGTACCTTCTCCCAGATTTGTACTAACATGTTCAATCCCAAGTTCTGATTATACTTTGAAAAATAACTTGGAAAAATATGGAAAACAGAAGTCAATAAATGTTCAGTTGTGAAAAATAAGAAACTAGTGTATTAATTTTACCTCATCCCAATGTCGAAAGATGCAATTAACTTGATCAACCAAAGCTTCCGAATAACTTGAAGAAATATAGAATTTGAATCTTCATATCATCACATATGGATTAAATAAAATTGGAAAAGAAAAAGTTGATGACTGATTCCCGTTGTGAGAATGCATAAAACATAGTGTATTTAAAACGCAAAATCATAATCATCAAGGATATGCAGAATAACAAAAAACCAAACTGCTAATGATCTTGCCTGATCAAGGCAGTAAAAGATGCAATTAACTTGTTAACCCCAACTTTTGATTATCGTTTGAAATAACTTGGATAAATACAGGATTTGAGTCCTTATATCATCATATAGAACAAATAAACAAATAGCAAACACAAGTCAGGGAATGATTCTCATGTTGAAAAGCCAGAAAATATAGTGTTCAAAATCAAGACCATAATCATTAAGAATAAGTAAAACAATAAAAAATAAAACGAAAGATACAAATGAAAACAAAAACTGAAAAAGCATAAAAGAGTAAATAAAAAAGATAGAAGGAATATAAATGTGAAGAAAAACGAAAAAAACATTTTCAAAATGAAAAATAAGAATTGCATATTGAGAGTTGGGTCAGTGAATGATCCCATGTTGAAAAGCTAGAAAATATAGTGTTCTAAATCAAAACCATAATCATTAAGAATAAGTAGAACAACAAAAAATAAAACGAAAGATACAAATGAAAACAAAAACTGAAAAAGCATAATAGAGTAAATAAAAAAGAGAGAAGGAAAATAAATGTGGAGAAAAAACGAAAATAAAAACCATTTCAAAAAGAAAAATGAGAATTGCGAATTGAGAGTTGAGAGTCAGTAAATGATTCCCGTGTTGAAAAGCTAGAAAATATAGTGTTCCAAAGCAAGACCATATTCATTAAGAATAAGTAGAACAACAAAAACTAAAACGAAAGATACAAATGAAAACAAAAACTGAAAAAGCATAAAAGGGTAAATAGAAAAGATAGAAGGAAGACCATAATCATTAAGAAATAGTAGAACAAAAAAAAAAAAAAAACGAAAGATACAAATGAAAACAAAAACTGAAAAAGCATAAAAGAGTAAATGAAAAAGATAGAAGAAAAATAAATGTGGAGAAAAAAGAAAATAAAAACCATTTCAAAATGAAAAATTAGAATTGCGAATTGAGAGTTGAGAGCCAGTGAATGATTCCCATGTTGAAAAGCTAGAAAATATGGTGTTCTAAATCAAGACCATAATCATTAAGAATTAAGTAGAACAACTAAAAATAAAATGGAAGATACAAATGAAAACAAAAACTGAAAAAGCATAATAGAGTATAAATGAAAAAGATAAAAGAAAAATAAATGTGGAGAAAAACAAAAATAAAAACCATTTCAAAAAGAAAATGAGAATTGCAAATTGAGAGTTGAGAGTCAGTGAATGATTCCCATGTTGAAAAGCTAGAAAATATAGTGTTCCGAAGCAAAACCATAATCATTAAGAATAAGTAGAACAAAAAATAAAACGAAAGATACAAATGAAAACAAAAACTGAAAAAGCTTAAAAGAGTAAATAAAAAGAAAGACGGAAGGAAAATAAATGTGGAGAAAATGAAAATAAAAACCATTTCAAAAAGAAAAATGAGAATTGTGAATTAACAGTTGAGAGTCAGTGAATGATTCCAATGTTGAAAAGCTAGAAAATATAGTGTTCCAAAGCAAGACCATAATCATTAAGAATAAGTAGAACAACAAAACAGAAAACGAAAGATACAAATGAAATTAAAAACTGAAAAAGCATAATAGAGTAAATAAAAAAGATACAAGAAAAATAAAGAAAACAAAAATAAGAACCATTTCAAAAAGAAAAATGAGAATTGCAAGTTAAAAGTTAAAGAGCTTAGAATAAGTCGAAAATTGGAAGTGTGAGTGGAGAGGTGAGAGATGAGAGTCAAGATTCAGTAGACGAAACTAAAGAAGAGAAATAAGAGTTAAATACGTGAAAAATAAAACAATAACAAAAATAGGAACTAAAAACATAGGATAGGCCAAAAATCGAAGAAAACTTGCTGATTGAAGAAAAACAGCTAAATAACATAGGATAGGCCGACAAACAAATAAAAGTTACTTGCCGATGATTTTAACTCGTACCATTGTTCAGAGATGCAATGAATTTGTTCTACCCCAAACTTCTAAATATCATGTGAGATAACTTGGAAAAATACAAAAAATGAGTCTTCATGTCATCATACCCGGATCAAATAAATTGGAAAAAACAAATTAATGAATGATTCCCATTGTGAAAAAAGGCTATAAAATATAACGTATTCAAAAGAAAACGGCGCAAAAACAAAGTAAAAATAAAAACAAAAACAGGGCCTTGGAAAGGGAAAGGGAAACTTCGAAAAACGAAAAAGGGCAAGAAAACACGTAATTAGAGAAAAGAACTAAAAAAATTTAATCTTAACAATGTATAACAATTATTTGTATTCTATTTTTCCAATGGAAGCTTCATGAAAGCAGAATTACAACTACCAGCAGTAGTCTTGTAGAAAACAGATACAATTTGTAGAAGATATGTTGGTACAATAATTTTATTAATAAATTTTCTCCTTACTAATATCTCGAGCTTTTTAAACGAGGTGTTAAACAAATAGCTCCATTCATGACTTCAATACATAAAACCACTGGATCAGATGGCATGAAAGACCTACAAAGTTATATAACAGCAATTATAAAAGATAAATTGATTGATCACTTTTAAAAGGCTTGACAACGGATTTTAACGAATATTGGTTAGAAACAACGCTTTCAACATATGAAGAAAAGTCACCATAATCATCCATGCAACATAGGTAGTCACTAAACAATATTTACATGTTTTTAGTAAGAAGAAATAACAAGCACATTATTATGCGCTACACACAAACACCATAAACACGGTAAATTATCATAACAAATGTACTGGAAAATGTTTAGATTAGTGACAATCTGGAACTAAACAATATTTATATGTTTTTTATAAGAAGAAATAACAAGCACATTATTATGCTCATGTAACAAACACCATACACACAGTAAATTATCATAACAAGCCCCCGTTGGCCCCCATTATTTTAACTTATCATTTTTGGAATAGTGTTCCTTTGGAGAATGTGTGGTTAAAAAAAAGAAGAATTTTTTTTTGATTTACGTGTAATATTATTTTATGGAAGATTGTGTTGTTAAAAATAAGATAGTAATAATTTTTTGGGATAACGGGGGCCAAATGTACTGGAAAATGTTTAGAATAGTGACATCTCCAGATTTTATATATCACGTGAATGCAGTTTATGCCAAATCAACTTATGTTTATCCATAGGTTAAAAAGTAGGAGTCCCCATATATTTTGCCCAAATCTCACAATGAGTGTTTCTTGTTTTCAGGCTGTTCTTAAAAACTAAGTCAAACTTGGTTTTAGCATACTAGGTTACTTACTTTGCCAAACACGATTTTCAAAATTATATTTTACTAAATTACTAACAAAACTTACATTCAACAAAAATAACTTAAGCAAGTTCAAACATACTAAGTCAAATCCCACAATGAGTGTTTTTTGTTTTCAGGCTGTTCTTAAAAACTAAGTCAAACTTGGTTTTAGGCATATTAGGTTACTTACTTTGCCAAACACGATTTTCAAAATTAATTTTTACTAAATTACTAACAAAACTTACTCTCAACAAAAATAACTTAAGCAAGTTCAAACATGTATATACATGCGTAAATGAAACAGATTAGTGCACCAATAGAACCAGAACTACTGAAAACTATAAGTTACTAATGGCACTCACCTTGCAAGAAGGTGGTGGTTTGCCTCTCCTGGCCTGACTTCCATGTCGTTTGGGAATTTTGGGATCACTTGAGTTCTTCTAGGTTGGTAAAGCTTTCATAGAAACAAATCATTTAACTTCAGATAATAAATGCAATGAGTGATCCAGGAAGAGAAGAAAGGCATACAAATAAAATAACGGGAAAATATATTTTTGTTACTTCATATGTACAAGCTTTCAGTCTAAAAAGTCTACAAAACCAGATTACACTAACCAGATTAAAATAAATAATTAATAATGGAATTGCATAGACTTTCAGTAAATTATTCGAATGGTTTATAACATACCGCAGCACATCCTCAACAATTTTCATCCAAACAATATGAGGAAAATGTGGGAAAAAAAATCAGAAGGAAATATAGAAGAAGAAAAAAGTGTCATAAAAGCCAAAGAAGTCAATCAAAATAACCACGTATTCAAACGGAATATCAAAAAGGAGAAATAAACCTCAATAAAAGTATATACGAAAATTATTATCAAGTCCGAATAGTACTTACATGAATAGCAAGAATCCATATCCCTGAGTGCATAGACTTGCCTTGAACGCTTGACTAAAAGAAAGGAAATAAGAAAGCGTATAATAATAAAAATCTGTGCATAAACTGTACCCTGTTTTCCCATTTTTATATATTGTAGCAACCAAAGAACAAATAATAGAGACTTCCTGCACCAGTTTTCCTCAAATGTCAAGTCACAAGCTTTTGCAAATTCAAAATCAGCACCATGCATGTCTTTACTACAACTTTTTCCACTGTAATATCAGATCCAGCTTAAGAAGTAAACATGACAATAATGGCTATGTTTTGCACCGTAGATTGGATAGCGTGCCACTAAACATATTAAGCTCGTGTTTGATTTAGCTAAAAATCAAAATTTTAATATATTTTGATAAAAGTTCATGAAACGTGTTATTTAAAAGTTTTGGATCCCATGCAATATGTGGTCGAAAATGAGTTTGAGAAAAATGAGTTTTAGAAAATGGGGACCAAATAAGGGCTAAGAAAGAAAAAGAAAAAACAAATCTTTTCTGTTGTAAATATAATCTACCTACATACCTAGCATGCATAAAGATTTTTCGCAAACAGGAAAAGCTTTTACTGAAGGTGTACATTTACCCGGAAAATACTTACTGGTGCTGAATGTTCCACATTTGCTTTTAAATCCAATAACTATGCGCAGCTTTCAAAACTACTTCCTTACAAGATCCAATCATACACTATCAGCCACTTTCTCATCAGACCAATCATCTGCTTTATTGAGAAAACCTCTTTTAAGTGCATCAATTCTCAACTCGAATCTGTCAGGCATGACAAGGTGATGAAGCTCCTTTCTACATTAAAATCAGTATTGAACTAGTTCAGCCACTCCTTGTCCTCAAAATCCATGTCATAACTGGCGGTCCTCTTATCCAAAGCCCTGTCTAGTTCATCATCTTTTACAATAATATAGGAATCAGGTCTGACATATGAGATGTCGGTATGTGGAGGGTTCACTACCTCAGGTACACCAAGAATTTGAATGACACTTGTCGCGGGCACCTGTACAATGTAATCATAGCATTCCTAGTAAAGAAGGATGACTAAATGAAGAATCTCAAGTAAAAGAGCATCAACAGATTGTATAGATATGTTACAATGAAAAAGTGAATACAATCACTAGTTGGTTATAAGCTACAGCATCTATATTATTTTAAACACCTTCCAAACAAAATAACCACAAATAAGGCACTCTGAAATAGAAACATCCCACAGCCAGTTGGCATCCTAATAATTACTGATTCTATAAAATTATCACCAAGATTAAACAGAATATAAACATCAACCAGTTCTCAAAAGCATTAATCTGATGAATATAAACAGAATATAGGAAGGACCAGCAATAGGTCACTGATTGAATTCCACATGAAACAAGAAGGGTTATATGTCGATAACCCTTATAGGCAATATCTATCAAAATGAAACCAAACGAGCACCAACTTATAGAACAATCAAATCAAAGCAAATCAATCCCAAAATTGATATTAAATCTCAAGCCCGAGAATTTTTTTTTTTCTTTTTTTGTCATTACAGCCAATGTTTTCATTCAAGCAAAAAAAAAGGAACTGAGATCAATAATTACCTTAATAGCAGTGAAGCGCGAAATAGTAATTCCAAAAACTGAAATAGGAAAGAGGTGATAAACGAAGAAATGAAACATGAAAGAAAACAAAGAAATAAACAAAAAATCCAACAATTAAAATGAAAGATGAAAACCAAAAACGTGAAAGGGTAAAAGGAGAAAAAGGAAAAAAAAAAGGAGAAACTAAAAATAAAATTGTATGTACGACTGTCTATATATGCATATACTATCACCCAAATTTATCGCCTCCATCTCTAACCGAAAATTGAGGACTAAGAATTTCAGCGTTCTTCATCCAGTGCAGGAAAAACTAAATTTTAACTTCTTTTAAAAATAATATAAACATGAATCAGGTCTTACATATAGGATGCATGTAGATGGTTCGATAACTCAAAGTACACCAGGAATGGGAATGACACTTGTCGTGGGCCCTGTACATTGTAATCATAGCATTCCTTGTAAAGCTCCTTCAAAATCAACCAATCTCATTGATCTTGTTTACAAGGAAACCCAAGCTTCCAATTACTTTCCCCACTCCATCCTGTGCCTGTGGCATAAGTGAAACAATTGAAACTGGACAGCCTCTACATTTTGGGCCATGAGGCTTTATTGCTGCATTCCGTCCTTAACTGCAAAAACCAGTGTTACGAAGCAGATACTTCGAAGGTAAAGATGGCAAAATCTTCCCTGTAACATTTAAATTATTAGCATCTATATCTTGAAAATTTTGTGGGTACCATGGTTGTTCGATCGAAACAAAAATGAGTCAGCCGAATCAGCATATTAATTATTACACCTTACTCCTGAAGATATTTCGTAGCAATCAATTCATCGTCTACAAAATGCACAGAGAATGAATATGGAAATAAGACCAAGAACAATGACAGAACAAGTGATAACACTGTAGCATCATTGGCCAATCAATGATCACCCAAAATGCAATCAAACATACTATCCCTCATCAAGAAGCTCACTGCGACCAGTGTCAACTGTTTCCAATGTTTCTCATTCCACCCATGTTGAAGCAGCCAAGATATGTGATCTTCTGCATCCCTAACAACAAAATAACTAAAGTTTGTAACGTATGTAGTTCATAAACTTCAAATGCGTGGAATCATAAATATGTACAAGCATAGTACTGCAGACTACTTAACCTTTATTTTTTCCATTTTTCATTTTTTTATAAAACAAGGAGAGATTAATACTGCCATTGTAATTAAAATCACAATCCAGAAAGAATGATGACAAATGAAGAATCTTACTGTAAAGAGCATCAACAGATTGAATAGACATGTAAAAATGAAAAACTGAATACAATCATTAGACTGTTATAATCTACGTGTCTATATTTTTTTAGACAACTTCCAAACAAAATAATCACTAATAAGGCACTCTGAAATAGGGAAATCCCAGAGACATTTGACATCTAGTAATTACCGATTCTGGAAAATTATCAACAAGCTTAACCTACATCAAGCAGTCCTCAAAAGCACTGATATGATGAATATAAATAGAATACCAGGAAGGACCCACAGTAGGCCTCTGATCGAATTCCACAAGAAACAAAAAGGTTTGTAACGCCAACAATTGATACAGGTATCAAATGAAACCAAACAAGCACATGCCACAGGCTTGACATCAGGTTGTGGCTGCAGTTCATCAATAAACTTAGTGTCAAAATGACAACTCGAAAAATATAAATTATTATTCAATAGCACATTAAAAAAAAAAAGAGGGGACAGGTAAGAGGCAAAGTCAAAAGCTGCCACAAATCATTGCTGTGGCTTAAGAGCAGGGGCTTAAAATGAATAAATGTGTCTTTACGTCCCATCTTCATATAGAGAAGTAAATTGAATGTTAACAATAAAGATTCAAACTTCAACAATCTACTGCATATAGGTTAAAAATGACGGATTATAATATCTGTTGGAAAAATCCCCTCAGAATCAGGCATATTAAACCCAAGAACCCTAAATCAGGAGAAATCCAAACATATAAAGAAACCCTAATTGCCTGCTAAAATAAATTTTACCGATTACTTATCTTTCAAGAGGGACATACCAAACCCAAGCATGATCGGGGGAAGAAAATGATTGGAGAAGAGAGAGGAGAGTCTGGAAAAGAAGCGATTTCCCATCTTCATATAGTGAAGAAAATTGAATGTTAACAATAAAGATTCAAACTTCAACAATCTACTGCATATTGGTCGAATTAATTAATAAAGATTAAATCATTGATCATAAGCAACCAACACAAAAAAATGATGGATTATAATATCTGTAGGAAAAATCCCATCAGAATCTGGCATATTAAACCCAAGAAACATAGAATGAACCCCAAATCAGGAGAAATCAAAACATACAAAGGACCAAACTCAAGCATGATCGGTGGAAGAAGATGACTGGAGAAGAGTGAGGAGAGTGGAAAAGAAGTGCAAATCAGGGTGAAAGAGAAAACGGCTTTCAGGAGACTTGAATTTTTTTTTTATTCTACATGTGCTATATCTATAGAGAACGCGGCTTCCAGATTATGGAAAGATTTTTTTACCGTTGTATGAAGGTCGGTAGAAGGAAAGATTTATTGGATTTGAAAAGGAACGTTAACGAGAAAGTTCAGAAGGAAAGTTTCACCTCTTACCAAAAAGAAGAAATACAAAATTGCACAATTGGTCCCCAACTGATTGACCAACCCTAATACTGTCTCCAATCTTTAATTTTTAACGGTATAATCATCCATTCTATACGTTCCGGGTCCCTAATGTCCCTGATCAGTCTATTTTAATTGTTAAATCACAAAATGACTCTCTTTATTCCATTTTCAAATTATAAAAATTGTTCCATCTTTAAAAATTTCAAACATCTTTTTACTTTTTTTTTTCAAGACAATTAATTCGCTCAATATCCAATTTTTGAGAATTTAACTATCATATTTAGTCGAAGCATCAAACTTTCGACTTCAACGACATTCAAAAAATCAAAGAAAATCAGTAGTGTTATCCTTCAATGACGAACGTTTTTGTACTGAATGATATGAACTTCACTCAATTGTTTTATCATTTGCTTTGTGTATAACTAAAGAATTTTATGTTTATATGGTATGAACGTTACCGTAGTTTTTTCAATTTTACAAAAAAAGTCCTTATTGCAAAAATTTTAAAATAACTGAAGAATTTTTTGGTAATTTCCACTGAAAACTGAGCAGAGCAAAGGGGGAACTCGAGTACAAGATAGGATTGTTTAGAAAAATAATACAAACAGTATTTAATTAGAATTAAAGCATAATTATTCTTGTTAAGATGTTGCATTAGTTGGCTGCATCGTCAAAGTGTCTCATTTCTTTGGTTACTTTTATGTCATTTCCGAGTTATTAAAAAAAAAATTGTTCTAGAAATGAATCATTAAATTAAATAATACTTGCTTAATTTGAATTTCATAAAGAATATTGAATTAATTAACCAAGTTCTTTTTTGTTAAGAGATTGCTTTTAAATTCAATTTTTATTTTGGTACTTAGAGCTAAAGAGATAAATTAGATTATTTTGCAAAGGTCTTCAATCACCAAATATGAAACCACTCCATTCGATGCATTCTTATACTTGCAAATTAAAATTCATATTCTCTAAAAAAAATTAACACGAAGAAGTACTATTTTAATACGTTTTTCACGTGTAAAAGAAAATTCATATTTTCTGAAAAAGATCCAACATGAAGAAATACTACCTAATCCTTAATTTATTTTGATACTTCTTGCAGTTTTTTTTCAATGCCTCGTAACTTCTCTTTCTACTTAAGGTAAGACAACATGATGTGTAGGAGAATCAAGTCAAAAATCTTTTTGGGTTGACCAAGAAGTCTTATGTCGTCCGAGACGCACGTTGGTTTAACTTAAAGACCTACATTATGTTTTTAAGATTTCATGTGATTACTTTTATATAACACATTTTGTAATTTGATTTAAAAAATTCTCCTATAACCATGTGTTTATTATTCTCTTCTCAAAATAAAATAAAAGGTATAGGTTCAAGAAAGATAGCTCAACGTAGTCAACTTGTAAACCGATCAACCATAAAATATTATTTTATTAACTGCTAAACCTAACACGTCACACTCTACTCCCAACATAAAATTAGTGATGCAACCCACTTTACGCTTCTAACAAAAAAAGTCCATGCAAAGAGAACACCATCGAAATTAAGGCAATGATATTTGCCCTACACAACCATGTCTGTCAGTCATCATCGTGCGAATGACAATTGTCTAGAGTTTAGAAAGGGATTCGTATTTCGGATTCTAAAGAGCCAATTGCCCTAATAAGAAAGAAAGAAAGCTTTATTTTGCATACTTTTACATGACAATTAACACTTCGAAGTATAAATGATTTTATGTTAGTATTATTCATGTACATGGTCTATACATTTAATGGGTGTTTGATGTGGATTAAAATTAGATTTATAGTAGATTGTGATAGAAATTTTTGAATTGTGTGGTTGAAAAAATGCGAGACTCATAAAAAATGTGATTAATATTGATTATTTGATTTTGACTAAAATCTGATTTTAATCCGAAACAAACAGGGTCCAATTCTAATGATTTACAAAATTAAAAAAAATATGTAGCAAAGCAAAATTTAATTTGTAATAATCACACGTCAAGTTCTACATACTACTCGAGGATTAACATTTGAACTATAATAATTTTATCTTATTATTATGTTCGACAAATAACATTATAAATATTAGTATACTTGGAGACTAGAAAATGTAAATATGCACAGGATAACATTTTTTTCAGCAAAAATTCAAAAATAGAAAATAAAAAGTGGGAGTCTTAGTACCTTATCGTCGATGAAGTTATGAAATGGTCAAGATTATTATTTTCCTACAACGGTCTAATAAACCAGAATGATTATTGGCCAATAAGTGCTTTACACCTCCCTATTCTGTTACGCGGGTGATTTTGATTTGCTTATTAACTCTACTCAAGACTCCCGCTTACGTTGAAATTCTTCAAACAAACCCCGAAAGGATTGCAACTAAAGATATGTTTACTTGGTCTATGTGATCCCAACAAACTCGCACGTGTGATATACACTCTAACTACGATCAATATGATCTCTCTCTCTCTCTCTCTATAGCAAAGTCACACGTGCAGTACACATTCCAGCTGAGTACAAGTCTCTCACTTTTTATATATTTCGTTTCATTTCTTGATCAAAGTTCAATCAGAATAAGTGTCTCAACCTCTATCTCTGTATACATCTCTATTTGTTCTCATTCTTGCATTTCTTTATCACAATTCGATAAAAATAAGTGACTCCCCCTGTGTCACGCTCTCGATATCTATATGATTTACTTGTATTATTTCTTGATTCGGATTCTACGCATAATTCTTTGCCACACCATGACAGTGAAGGGTGGTACGAGCCCGGCATGTGCTGCTTGCAAGTACCAGAGGAGAAAGTGTTCATCAGATTGCCCTCTTGCACCTTATTTCCCGTCGAATCAATCCAAAATGTTTCAGAATGTGCACCGGCTCTTCGGTGTGTCTAACATTACGAAGATACTAGGGAGCTTGGAGACGAAGGAACAGAAAGAGGACGCGATGAAATCCATTATCTACGAGTCTGATATGCGTGAGAGGTTTCCTGTTTACGGTTGTTCTGTGATCATATGTCAATTGCGTCTACAGTTGCAGCATGCGCTTGAAGAATTTCGATACGTTTATTCGCAGCTCGAAACCTACAAGCAACAGTTCAACAAGCCTTTAGGATCCACCTCACACTACTCGTCTCCACCACAGCTAGATTTCGGTATGTGTTCAAATACTGATGTATCTCAGACATTTCAACCGGAAAACGAGATGATTAATTATGCGGTGAATAATCAGTTTTTTGCGAATGAAAATATTGGTTTTTATGCTGAATCTAGTAACGCTATGACCAGACCAACGTTGGGATTTGATCCTTACTCTGATATGAACTGTAACCAATCTATAACACTTCTAACACAAATGGATGCATATGAGATCCAACAAGAACAAGAAATCTCGCAAGACTATGAGGACATACACTTTAACACTGCAGCTGATGATAGACAATCTTATATCGAAACTAAGGGTGTATGTGAGTCAAGGTATGTGCTCTCGATTTATTATAAATTTGATCAATGCTAGTCTTAAATTGTTCTATTTTAGTTTAATCTAAAACAAGAGAAATTGACAAAAAAAAATTAAAATTTATTTCAGCTCGGAATCATCAATGAAGGTTGCAACACAGTCCCCGAGCGAGCAAGTATCCCAAAGTGAGCTCAGGAACGCTGCTGCATGCTTTAGCCTCACCACTGTCAATTAGAATAATTTAGACTTTCCGGTCGAGTTTTGATCTTTTTCTAAACATTCTTTCATTGTTTTGGAAATTTACATCTCCTAATTTGAAATTTTGGAGGTACTTATACATATTAAATTCTAATAAAACGAGCCATGACTCATTTAGTTTTTTGCAGAGTTCTTGTGTAGTATGCAAATCGAATTTCTGCCTACATGAAATCTAGGACGCAGGGTATTTCTTCTCGGTATACACTGTTGACTCACAGTAAAGTTGGCAAATTATCGTTTTATCTAGGTAAGTTTTTCACTCTTATAATGGCTAAATTGAAAAAAAAAACTGATGTTTAATTTATAAAAATGATGACGTCCATCTTCTCTACGTGATCTTCTTCCTCACCTTTATCCCGTCCTTGCAGCCTCCCGCCCCTCCATGTTGCTTTCCAGCCCTGTATGGATAGAACAGCGGCTGGGATCCAAAGAGAATGATGCGAAATGCAATAATTTATGAGATAAATTACCAATCGCCAATGGTTTACCAAACTTGGACAAGTAATGTTTTGAAGATGAATTTGTTTAAGAATCAAGTTGGGGACAACGCAATGATATTCTAAAAGTACCCTTCTAATTCTGTCGCAATATTTCTCTCGTCAAGGTGTGGCAATGATCGAGTCGAGACAGTTGCTTGTAGGTTTCGAATTGCGAATCAATTTCAGTGGGGGCCTAGGACCCCACTGGCTCCCATCTTCCTCCACAACTTCATCTCCGTATTCAATTCGGTTGTCGTGAGTAGGATTTCGACCATAACATAATCGACAGACGTATCCATGGTACATTCTTACAAATAGAGTTCGAGTAGATATCGATAATGCCTAAAAGGTTATGAATACATTTACGAGTCCATAATCCTAGTGTCTTGATCTCAGTATTTTGATACATGCTGATACAGATGGGGGTAGTGAAAGTATTTTTTTATTTGGTTTTTAAAAGGAAAATGGAAAGTAAGACAATGATATAAACTGATTAATTCATGAGATAACTTAATTGTGATGTTCATTTTTGGTCATTGAACTTTTGTCAAAATCTCAATTGGATCATTGATTTTTAATAGCAACCTTTTAGTTAAAACACCTTATAATTATGCAATTACATGTTGCATATTTATTTTTTTGTTCCCTTAAATAATTTCTAATTTGTAGTTTTGATTTTGAATCATGTAGGTAAAATCTTTCAAATTTCCAAAAAGATTATTTTTTATTATGATAGTTTGAATTACTCGATAAAAAGATCCATTTTGTTATAATCTCTGTATATGAATCAAGCCTGATAAAAAGATGAGTGGTCCAATTGAGATTTTCGGTGGAGTTCAATGACCAAGATTGAATTAACAAAATTTAGTGGATATTTTTCCATTGCTCACAAATTTACTTCCTATTGGAGTTTGGTGTGATGACAATATTACTTAGAAACATTATAGTACTTGTACAAAAAGAAAGACAATTAGATCCAAAATCAACGTTTCCTTTAACCATGTCACGTCTTTATTAAATAATCGATTTATTTTATATTAATAATCAAGTTTATTTAATCAACGCATGTTCCGTCATGAAACTAAAATGAAATATCTGATATAAAATTGAAATGGTTGAAGGCACATACGGTGTTCGATGCATAAATTATTGTTTATTGGGAAGAATGCCTAGTTGAAATTTTGTATTCATTTTCCAACTTTTCTTCTTATAATACCAAATATTCTATAAGCTTTGTAGTGCCTTGCAACAAATTGAAAGATTTTGATCGTTCTCTAAATTTTCGCTCAATTTTATTTTCTCCAAATTAATTATTTTCAAACCTATTCTATAAAGAAATGAAACTTGGTCAAAAAACAAAAAATATATTCCTTTTCAAATAAATCATTCTCTCCAAATAAATCCTTCTCTATAATCTTCGTTTTTCTTCATCTTGTAATCTAATAGAAAATAATTAGCATGTCCTAAAGAACTATACTTTAAAAAAACATCATCATCACACCTATAAAAATCACTATTAAAATCGGAATCTTCATAAACGCATAAAACCTATACTTCAAAAAATCTTATAACTGGTAGGGGTGGGACTCATTTCCTTCTCATTTTAGAGCGGACTCTTTAGAGCATTTCCTACAACGAATAAGCTAATATCAAGTTGTTTTATCATGAGAATTTGATCTAAATGTGCAAGAAGCTTTGTCAAAATTGATTTCCTCGGTGTTGCCTCATTCATTAGACGAGAGTTACTTGAAACTTTGTTGAAAGTTCACAACACTAATTGATTTTAGCACGTTGCCCATTATAGCTTTTAAACATTGACTCTCAAATTCACTCAATTTGTACTAGTTGAACTATCGATTATCTATCAATCCGTCAATAGCAAATGTCTTTAATAATGTATCTCCATAGTCGAACCTATAAAACATTATGAAAATATGCCGTATGAATTTATTGCGTACAATATAGAAATTTGTTGATGTAATTGTGAAAAAGTAACAATTTATTTAAGCAATTTCGATAAATTTTTCGTCCGCCCTCATAAATGCTTTTTGATCCCTAGAAAAATTAGTAATTCCATTAATCTTAATTCTTACCCTCAACAATTATCTTTGTTACTGGCTCTCCACCAGAAACCCAACTTTAACTTACCATCTTTACATCAAATCAGAAGTCAACATTTAAGCAATAATTTTGAATTTTAGCCCACGTTTGAGCTCATTATCTAAATGCCATTTTTTTTTTCCTTTTCAGATTCATTTTTAATTGTATTTTCTCAAATAAATAATTTTATAGTTAAACCAAATTTTTTTCTACTTTCTAATCACACGTTCTTTAAAAAAATTACGATTCTCGAAAAAGGGCTCAAACAAGGGGCTTAATCTCTTCCACACGAGTTTAGGTTTAAAAATTTAACCTAATTGAGGTTTATCAAAGTAATTATGTTAATTCAAGTCACTATTGCACTAGTAATAATTACCTCAATACACTAGTGGCATAGTGATTAAATGTTTCTTGAACAAAAATCAACAAGATTAGTCATAGTTTCATATTTCATTATTGAAATTTAATTTGGTCCACCTTCACCAAACTCCTAAGCATAATGTTATTTATCTACTTATTAAAGTCCACCTTCACCAAACTCTTAAGCACAATATCTACTTATCCATCATCATAAATTTTTGCCGCAAAGTCAACATGGGCCCATAAATTTCTTTATTATGGTCAAAATTTTCCTAATCTTACCTAATTAAAATTAAAATTAATTCTTCTTCTTCTTCTTCTATAAATCCTAAATACTATCTTTGAAAGGGACAAAAATGTCAATAAATATAGATTCAGGAAAATTGCATCAAGCCATCAACATCTAAAAAGAGGAAAGTTGGTTCTTCACCTTTTTATCACAATTGCACAATAAGTTTGTAACGAATGTAACTGTTCCATTTGTTATACAACTATAACACGATCCTGAATATGGATCGTAAATTAGACGACTTGCTCCACCCTTCGTTGCCCCACCCTCCCCTATTATTATTAAAACTTTCTTTTATGTTTCACCATTTAAATTGTACTTATGAAATCAATTATATAAAGTCAAATATGTAAATTGAATGGTAAATGAGGATTTTTTTTTTTTTTGTAATCGTTGTCCTATCCTCACCATCGTATATTCTTGATGAGGGTGGGTACGAGATGGGCTGCCTGAGCACCTGATCATACCCTTCGTCCCATTGCAATCACAAATCATCAAGGTTTCACTTCAAAATTTTGATAGAATTGAAATTAAGAAGCAAATTCTAATTTCATGTGTAATTGTTGTCCTACCCTCACTACCAAATATTCTCGATGAGGGTGGGTATGGGTGTGGGCTGCCTGAGCTCCTGATTGTATCTTTCATCCCATTACCATCACAAATCCTCAAAGTCTCGCTTCAAAATTTTGTCACAACTGAAATTATAAAGCAAAATATAATTTCATATGTAATTTTCTCGCTAAGAAGTGCAAACCACAAGTGCTTGGGTCGCGTTCAAGTAATAAAGTGAATTTTTTGAATTCAAGTAGTCGATCTTTCGAGAAATATTTACTTTCGATTATACAATTTTAATCAATTTAATTTTAACAATAAAAACAAACACAAAATAACTTTGGAAAAATACGAAAAATTAACTAAAAATCTACAAAATAAGAAAACATACACACTTGAGAATTTTGGAGGAAAAACGTTGCTGGGATTCATTGTTTCACTTAACCGTCACCTAATTAATTTCTCCACAAGCCAATTAATAAATTACTCGTTTACGATATTAGACCCGATTTTTCAATTTTAGTTAGTTACCTTTTTAGAGCGAAATTAATCATAAATGATTGGTTTAACCTATTATATCTTTAGTCGATTAAAACCAAACAGCCTCGTTAAATCTTTGTGAAAATAGTACAATTGATCGCATATGGTTACTGGTATATCTCTATCTCCTATACAAACATAATGTTTATATTATTTGGTATAAAATGCACAATATTCTCTCGAACGATGTACGAATCACTAAACGCAATTATTCATGGCCACATAAATGAAAATGCAGAAATACAATAGTAAATATACATGAAAATAAGCATTTAAATATTAAAAAACGAATATTAAAATTAATTCAAGCTAGGTTAAGTTTCAACTATATATCACAACAATAAAACTTAGCCCATGTTAATTATATGATAAAAAAAGAATATTTTATACAATATATTGCAAATAGAAAATAATAAGAAGAAAATACAAGAGTATAAAACCCTCTTTGGATTTGGATTCTTGATGGCTTGATCTTGATTTTCTTCAATTATTTCTCAAAATGTATTCTCCTTGTGCTTTTGCCCACCCAAAAATTACAAGTAAAATCAAAGGAAAAAGAAAAGAAAAAGTGAGGAAGAAGAAGCTCTGATCTGTTGTCCTTTTCAAGGTTTTAAAACCTTGAGAAATTTGCAGTCAAGTCTTTGGCAAGTGGGTTACCTGTTTTCAATTAAATTCAGCGCCTGGCAAGTGACAAAAAGGTCCTCAGGTTACCTTTTTCAATTAAACTGCCCAAAACCAAGAAAATGGTTTCATTTCTTTCTTTCTTTCTTTTTGTTTTTTTTTGCAAACAAGTCTTCTAACAATTTGTACTCAAGGTTCCTAAATTTTGATTTGTACAATTTGATCCTCAAATATTGAATTTCATATCAATCGTGCCTTCTAAAATTGCAAATTAGGTCCTTGAACTTTCTAACTTATTCACTTTAGTCCCCCATTCACAAATTTGCTCGATTTTGATCATTTTCTCCTATTTTTTAATTGCTCTATTTTCTGGGTGATTTTTTTTTACTTACAAAAGCAATATTTACATAATTGAGAATATAAATTTACTCATTTTTATCAGTAATAAGCATATTTAAATATTAAATAAGCGTGCAAAAACATACTTATCATAATCGTTGTCCTACCCTTACAATCGAAAATTCTCAATGAGGGTGGGCCACCTGAGCCTTGATCCTACGCTTCGTCCAATTGCAATCACAAAAATCCTCAGAGTCTCGTTGCAATTTTTTTGACACAACTGAAATTATGAAACAAAATCTAATTTCACATGCAAATCCTACTACGAGAGAAATTAGATTTGTCAAATTATTTGAATCATTTGTATCAACGAAGAGTAAATCATGTAATTACTTGTTAAATTTTAAAGGTTAAAACTTAGTTCATGTTTTGCCCCCATTAAATTAAAATTTATTTTTCTCTCTTTTCTTATCAACATTTTATTAAAATAATATTACGCGTAAATTTAAAAATCATTATTTCTTTTTTAACCACATATTTTTCAAAAAATTACTACTTTCCTCATTGAAACGTGAAATAATGGTTTGGGGCTTAGACATATGGCCACGACCCACAGGTCAAAATTGACAATATAAAATTTGGTAAATAATGGATTTTATTAGTCACAGAGGGAGATGAAGAAAAAAAATTACTTGGCTCTTGCTTGTTGTAGATTAAAATCAGGTTTTTAGTAAATTTTGATAAAAGTTAATAAAATATGTAGTCGAAAAATTCTGAATCACATTATATGTGTAGATATAATTAATTTTTGACTTTCACTTTGACTTGATAATAAAATCAGATTTTAATTTGCTTAACTTAAACTAATCTTCACTCCATCTACCTGCAAGAACAAACAGGTGCAATCTCCCCAAAACCAAATACCCACCTATTTCCCAACTCCACAGTTCATACAATCCCCAACCCTCAAATTGTGAATGCACCTGTTGTTCGGCTTGAAATTACTCTCTTAATTCGACCCATTTCGAAAAATAATTCAACTTTCTGTAATCTCAAATTTTTTCTTGTTTATTATTATTTTTTTTTGCATTTTGATGAAATGAAGAAGCTGAAGAACTATTATATGCATTTGAGGCACCCGCAAACAATGGAGAGAAAATGGATCTTCCCATTAGCCATTGGCTCAATAGTTTCTTTGTTTCTTTTGTTTTTAACCACCTTAACCTCGCCGGATGGGATGCCGCTGCTGCCACTTCAACGGTACTACTCCTCCGCCGCCGCCACGTCAATTTTCGTTGAGTCAAAGCTCCGCGCTGTTCCGATTTCAACCCTGCCGCCGCCGCCGCGACTGGCTTATTTGATATCCGGCTCAGCAGGAGATGGCGGAATGCTCCGACGCACCCTCCAGGCGCTTTACCATCCCCACAATCAGTATGTGGTTCACCTCGATGCAGAGTCCTCCGCTAAAGAGCGCCTCGATCTACACAATTACGTGAAAACCCACCCCATATTTGGGAAATTCAAGAATGTTCGGATGATTGCCAAGGCTAATTTGGTAACCTACCGTGGGCCCACCATGGTAGCCAATACACTGCATGCGGCTGCCATTTTGCTGAAGGAAGGTGGAGATTGGGATTGGTTTATTAATCTCAGCGCCTCTGATTACCCACTGATCACTCAAGATGGTAATTATTAATGCTAAGGTGTTTTATACTATTTGCTTATATTTTCTGTTGGAAGAAAAAAAGATAGGATTTTTGGGTTATTTTGATATTTTATTGAAGTGAATTTTTGTTAATTTGCTTAATGATTTGCGGGTTTTGATTGATCATTAGATCTGCTGCATACATTTTCGCACTTGCCCAGAGATCTTAATTTTATTGATCATACAAGTAGCATTGGCTGGAAAGAGTAAGTAATTTTTTCTAGGATATTCATTTTTTTTTTAACCTAGCCTTGTTGATTTATATTTGGGGTTAAGGATTTATAGCTCTAAACAATGGCGTGGTATTACATTGAACGCTTGTAGGTTTCAGAGAGCGAAGCCTGTCATCGTTGATCCAGGTTTGTATATGACAAAGAAATCTGATGTGTTCTGGATTACGCAACGAAGAAGTGTGCCGACAGCATTTAAACTCTTTACTGGTACAATTTGGCTTTTATTATCGTGTTTTCTTTGATATTATGTGTCCTGTTTTTTCTGCATGGCTTATTTGATGCGAATGAGTTACAAAAATAAGTTTTTGGAGTCTTTGCCTTCCTGTCATACCATGTATCTTCACCTTTTTTTCATGAAAATGTGCAGTGTTTTGTTAATGAACCGTGCTACTTGTCCCGGGATTAAATCCCGGGTCAAACCAGTACGCCCCCCAGCAGACCCCCCTCCAATAGGCCCTGGTCTGACCCGGGATTTAATCCCGGGACAACCAGCAAAAGCCTTTGTTAATGGGGTTGGGGCCGTTTAAAATTTTTGCACAATAAATGTTGATTCCTTGGTGTCTAATTGATCATATCCCTTTTTTTCTGAGTAAAATGCTTAAACTGACTTTAGTACGTGATTGTGGTAGAAGGTTTGTACTTGCTGAATCTTTTTTTAACTGGCGAGTGGGATCTGCAAGTAATATCTTGTTGAATGGTTCACAAATGTAATTTACGTGTTATATATCACCATCTCAAGATGTAGGGTGCTAATGAAAATTCTAGAACACTGGAGTTAAAAAGCATTCTGGGCACTAGAACGACCTCAATGGAAAACGGTGAAATTTAAATAAACTTTCCACTTTGATCATCTCTCTGTATATCTCTTAGAAAATTTGAACCCTTTTCTCGATTAAAAAGGATTCTTTACGCCTTCTGTTTAAAATATTCAGTTTTTCATTATTGCATCGTGTCTAATATAGGTTAGAGTAATTCTATTTAGCACCATTGTTATTACAACATCAGTTTGGGTGGCACAAAGTTTTATTAAATGAAAAGTACAATTAAATGAATCACATAATTTCACTTTTAATCGATTCTAGCACGTAATTCCATAGACAGGTGTTCCAGTACCATTGATGCTAAATATCATTATTCTATAGGTTAAAGCTAACAGTTGAAGCTCATCTTACGATGATATCTGCAAAATACTCTTTATACAAGTGATACTGTTGGTTTTCCATTGCAGTAGCGAAACTGAGGTTCCTGATTTGTGCCAATGATTTATCCATTGGTTCAACTTGAAATTGGTTGTGTTAAACCTTGCTTGATAGCTTTCATGATTTGGGTCATTTTCGTTGATATAAAATACTCGTGATACCCATTAAGAATGACTTTGAGCCACAAAGATATACTCGTTTAGAAACTATACTTCTGCTGCCCAATAACCCAATACTCAAAAATTTGCCAAATATTATTTTGCTGACTGATTTTCTGGTAGAGATCTAGTTGTCATTAAGCGAATAAACAGGCATTGTTGTTACAAGATGACTTGTGATCACGAAGCTCTGTACCATCAACAAAGTTTGGACATCTTGTAAAAAACTGAGAAGTTGGTCTTAAGAACCTCTTCTACCGAAGATGCGTCATGTAAGGAATGATTAATAATTTAGAACCTAAAAGATGAAGGGGATAGCTGGGAAGATAATTTTCTTGGGCAGTAATCTCATGTTGAGTGATATCGACTTCGAATAGGCTTCTTTATGAAGATAATATATTTCAATTTTAAAATCCACACATCTTATTTCTGTATTTTTCATAGTAGAAAAATTAGAATAAAGTTCATTCAAGATTTGTCCTGCAAATTTTGATGTCTATTTTGAAAGTTATGAGAATTCTGATAAAGAAAATATTTATAATTGAATGAAAAATTTTTATGTCTCAAATATCAGACTCATAGCATGCTTACTCATTTTATTCAACTCTTTCTTTAAGGATCTGCTTGGATGGCACTCTCTCGACCTTTCATTGACTACTGTATATGGGGATGGGACAACTTACCCCGAACTGTCCTTATGTACTATGCAAACTTTATTTCTTCTCCAGAAGGCTATTTCCATACTGTAATCTGTAATGCTCCGGAGTTTCAGAATACCACTGTGAACAGTGATCTACACTTCATATCCTGGGACAATCCGCCCAAGCAGCATCCTCACCATCTCAACGTTGATGACATGCAAAGGATGGTTGACAGTAATGCTCCGTTTGCAAGAAAGTTTCACCGTGATGACCCAGTGCTCGAAAGAATTGATTCTGAACTCTTGTTTCGCGGCAAAGACATGCTTGTTCCCGGTGGATGGTGCACAGGTAACAGGGAAAATGGAACTGATCCATGTTCCACTGTGGGCAATATCACAATCCTCAGGCCTACTGCAGGTGCAAACAGACTAGAAAATCTGATTACCTATCTTTTATCAAATGACAATTTCCGACCAAGACAGTGCAAATAGCAAAACCTGTTTTAGGAGACCCATTATTTATGATAGCGGCAAAGACTTGATGAACGACCAGATATTCATTTGCTTTTCAGTTAGGAGAAAAGACTGCTCAGGGCTTGCTCGATCCCTCTGCATTCCAGAGTTTCTGCTCAAATTTGTATTTGGTGGGAAGAGATTACAGAATGCAGGACCATTTGAGCGCTTCACCATGGTATACGTTGTTATGATCTCGACAGTAGACCTATAACCATTTTTCCTTGTAATTATCCAGTCCCTACTATTTCTGGTCGAGTAGTACTTCTCTGAGGCGAATTTAGTGAAAATGAACACAGGCGAGTTTTTGTCATTACTTAGTGTATGAAATTGTCCTGGAATTTCTCTCTTTAAATTCATTAATGCAAGATGAGTGATTCAGAGATGTTACCGTTTCACCCTCCCCCCCCCCCCTGAAATTCAGTGATGATCCACTTTTAGTATTTGTTTTCTTATTGAGCATGGCAATAAAGCTCAAGGTCTTGGTTGCTTTATAGTTCAAGTTCAAATAAATAAATAAATGAACAAATCATCTTCCGTAGCTTAGAATATAATACAAGTTTGATATGATGGTGCTTGCTTTTCGAGAATTAGCAATCTTTGCTAACACACTTGAGAAAGAAACCTCGTGCAACATACTTGGTCTTTGTTAAGTCATAAAGAATTCAAAATAAGAGTAATAAAGAAAGTAAGTACATATCGGATCTGCTCAGAAGAAAAAAGTCAAATCATGGATTTACCGAAGAAAAATTGACTTAAAATGATTAAAGAGTGATTGTAGCTCGATTTCTCAATAATCTTTATATTTATTCATACGAAATTAAGAGCTACATACTCTGTAAGAATTAGAGCCCGTTTGACCGGGCATCTGATTTTGCTTTTATTTCTCGTGGAAGAGTTTTATGAAGAAATTACATTATACTAGTTTTCTTTAAAAAAATTTAGTCATACAACACTTTAAAAAATTATTCACACATGGTTTCATACTCTCAAATACAACTTTTTATTATTCAAAAAATCTTGTCAAACGAGTCTAATCACACCTTAATAAATAAAGACCAAGAAACAAGAACACTTTTTTTTCATCAATGAATAAGATTAAACAAACTATTGATTCTATCCCCAAAATCAGACATGAATACAACATAAGAATCGACATCTAATTCTTAAGTAGACATACATTCACTGCTCCATTTATCCTGGCAGAAAGTTATAACATAGTCATCCGAATCACAATTAATCAAAGGAGGTGGGGGTATCAAAGGCATAACTAAAATAAGAGGGACAAGCATCCTTAAACAATTTCGAATATAAATAGGTTTGCACTTCTCTGGGCTCCCATATTCATTCCTGCAACAGAATGAATCAAGATTATAAGCCAAACAAGCACTTTTGCCAGCCACGACTTCCTCTTCACCATTCACTACTTGGAGCTCTACTGGACACTTGCTCTTCAAATTCTTTGAGCACCCTCCGAAGTGACATTTTCTTGATCCCGTCTTCGTATCAACGGAAACCGGGAGATTATAGCCATCGACAAGAATAACATCGTAGAAACTTGGCTTGCTCTTATCGACATATGTGATAAGATAAAATTTAATAAAATAAACTTTTCACATTTCTAATAATGTAAACTTCTAGATGATATCATTTAATATGACATCATGATAAAAAGAAACAATTGTATTATTGGTTCCCAACGTATTGCTCGAGAAGCAAGTTGGATTTTAACCTTTTATTATAGTTGCACAAGTAGTCTTCAATGAAAACCTTCCAATTTTATGAACCTATATGTTTCCATGAGAGGTTCGAGTATCATTGTTTTATCGGGGACTCATTTGGAACTATAATAAAACTTTTAGTACCAACTTGCTCCTTTAAAATTTTGGGGATCAGAAACAATTTTCTATTTATGAAAATTGTGCACATATTAGGCTATTGATGAAAAAAGGGATTCTAAATTGCGCATCATTTTTAATAAAATAAGATTTTAGTGAGGCGGATCAGCGACCTGCAATGCGAATTCAACTAGTGTAGCTGGAGGAAGGCTTCTAATTCCATAGCACTCGAGTTGTCCATTGCAATCGCCTGTTTCACACACAGGCTTATGATCCGAGTCAAAATTGCAGCCTGTCCTTGCCCAAATGCGTCCGCTCCAGTCTCCGGGGGCCTGGAATTTTCATATTTTTCCCGGTGGTAGATAGAATTCTCCTTTGCCAATCACTGGATGACCTTGGCTTGGGGCCAGGGGCGGATTTGGGGAAAAAAAAAATTTTATGTAAAAAAAAAAAAAAAAAAATTCTTGTGTAATTTTTTTTTTTTAATGTATTAACCCGGTCTGGAATTTGGTCCTGGATCCGCCCCTGTTTGGGGCAATAACGGGCCATATACGAAATGGACATTTGTTACTCACATAGAATGTGCAAGCTTGTACTACTGAGTTCCCTGCATATAATTTGCTAAAACGAGATTATTCTTAATAAATTTGGGATCGACAAAAAGTAACAAAATGTAAGTTACCAGATGAGCCCAAGTTCCATATCAGGAAGAGAAAGAAAGCTACAAATTTTCCCATCAAATGCAATGTGGATTCGACTATGATGCTAAGTTTGATTGCAAAAAAATAGTACCTATACATATATTTAATTCCTAAGAAGCTGCTTTGATTCGACTTCAAGTTAAAGTCAGTCTTTAAGATGAAAAAATACACTCCTTAAAAATTCGAGAAGCACTATAGTTGGTATGATTTGGCCTTCTTTAATTGATTAGCACACTTGACGACTGCACATCTTATTTATTCAACCAAACAAAAAGAGCGGCACAACTCGAGGCAAATTCTTGTATTTTTTTTAAAATTTCGACTCAAAAAATCAAATATTTACTCAATCTATAAAATGACAGAACAAACACTCAATGTTAACGGCATTGTTCTTTCGGAAAATATGTCATATTAGACCATTCATCTTACAATAACAAGATCCTCATAAATAACTATACATTTATGGGTTTTTTGATACGGTGGACTGTAACTTGTCGAGTTCAATCCACTACTGCATAGCAAACACGTATTTAGTGTGATGACGACTTGATCCTGGCCTAATTGTTTACGTAAACTAAAGGTTTCTACAAGTTTCTTTTTTTCTTCCAGCTCTAGATCAGACATTGATCTGATTAGGTACAAACAGGATATTATAATAAGATTTGAACATAGATTGACTTAACAATTTGCAAAGCATGTTCAATTATTGCAATTAGATTTATAAAAACTGGGATTTTGTTTGCTGAGGGGCAGGTGAACATCCCTTTGATCTGTCTTTTGGTTGGTTGTCTATTCTTACATTAATTTTTTTAAAGATTAAGTTAGATTCATATTTGAAAATTTAATGTAAATAATAAGTTAGATTAATGTTTGAAATTTTAATGTTTATTATGTATAGACATCACCGTTTTTGATAATTTGTTTATGAGATTGGATTTGGATTGCTGAGGGGCAGGTAAGGATCTAATCTATGGTGTAAGATCCAGTTTTTGAAAATTGAAATTTTGAATGTAGATTACTTTTTTTTCTTTTAATTAGGTTATAAACTGGTATTTGAATATGATATATTTTGGTTTGCATGAAAATTACTACTTGGTGATATAAATTAATAGTGGTTCAATGGACATGCAAATTCACTTTCATCAACTTCTAGTAGATAAAGATGTTAATTTAAAAATGATCGTGTAGCATAATGTTAGCCAAGAACGGGTTACGTTAACCACATGCCATGTGAAGCATAAACACTTAGAAATAGTACGTATATACTTAATTAAATAGTATTTATAATAGTGGTAGAGTCACGATTAGAAATTAGATAACATAATGTAATTACGAAAAAAATAAATAAATAAATATAGTAATATTTAGAAAATCATTTAAATTAAAATTTATTTTAGAGATCCCATCTCCCTTTACCACTAGCTTTGTGCACATCCTTCACGAGTAGATTGAATTTATATATTCCTCAAGCGCTTGATATGCGACAAATTTTTATAAATGATTGATAGTGAGACTTGAATGTATAACATGATATTTAACATGAAAAATGGCAATGTAATGTCGTTGATATAGAGGATTTTTCATATTGGACAATCCAATTGAAAAATTGACTAATATTTTTTTTTTAATATCGAATGGGAAAATATATCAAAGACTATCACTGAGAATGAACTGTGCAATAAAAAGATGAGTACAATGGATCCAATCTGAAATAACGAGGTTCGACCCCAACTACATCTAGAGGAGGGGGGGTGGGAGTGAATAAGTGATTATGCGGAATTAAAACTTAATAATTAATTAGCAACAAATTATTATTAATTATATTTAGATGGTTAATCAAACAGTTCAATTTTTCCTAAGTTGAAATACCGCAGCTATGAAAGCAATAAACAAATACAAGAAATAATCACGGAGAAATCCCAATTGGGTAAAACCTCCGAGCACTTTGTAGTCGAAATCCACTATAAACGAATTATAAACTTACAGTCCGCCAGACACGACAACTACTAGTACTTTCTGATATCCTGACTGCAATTTTCACAGCTCTCATGGATTGCGTGCTTCTACACCAACTCCCAGCTGCAGTTTTCAAAGCCCTCCTAGATTGCGCGCTCCTGTAGTAACTCCTAACTTTATGAATTCATCTATTTCCTGTAGATCAACGAAGAACTCCACGTTCTTCAACAACTGGAACTTCAGTCACATTTTCTTGATTTTCAGAACTCTGACAGATGTGTAGAAAGTAGCAGTTTGGTATTTGAGTTATGAATTTGATGTTTTCAATGCCAAGATTAAATCACAAAACGAAGGTTGAAAGCTTGTTTGATGAAGAGGATATGAAGCAATATGTATTTTCTCAATGTGATACCTTATACAAATCGTTCAGATGTGTTTGATATTTATAGTTTAGGTTTTGGAGTTGAATGGGTCGGACAAAAGTCTTAAAAACGTGAATTAAAATTTTTCGGGAAATCCTGTCACTCGAGTGAAAGCTTGGCGACAGGCGAGTGACGGTATGTCACTCGAGCGAAGTCCTGGCGACATGCTAGCGACAATGTTACTGTTTCTGCCGATCGAGCTAAGTCATGGCAACAGTCTAGCGAAATTGCTGCGCCGTTTTTCCTTCTTTTTCATTCTCGAACCCTAAACCTAATACAACTCAATTTCTACTATTTGCAACTTACTCCTTGACTTTTACAGTATATTAAATTTATTCTCATTTGTTTACAGACTTGACAATTACATCAAAAACCTTACACAATATAAATTGATCAGTAACAAAAGAGCAAAATTGTATAAGTAACAAAACAAAACAACAAGAGCCACGCCCTACCTTTTCCTTCTAGACAATGCTACAATATTTGACAAAATCAAACCATTTGAGGGGCAAGATTATAATTGGTCTTTCCACTATGGAGAATACACTTAAGACATCACATACAACCACATCCATATCCACATGACAAGATTGCTCCAATGCGATAGGAAGTCTTGAACGTAATAAATAGTTGAGAGGCAAGTGCAACATAAGACAATTTTAGAACAACATAAATTTTGATCACTAACTTTGAAACTTCGTTATAAATTGATCAACTACAAGTGCTATTTTACCTAGAACTATTCATCATCAATGTTTTAACGACAGTATATCATTGGTTGGTTCAAGATTCAAACGTCCAAAAATGGTAAAATGAAATTTCTTTATCCCATACACGTCATTTAATGCACAGAATTTCCATGGCATCAAAATTCACAACAATAATGGCCGTATTTCACATACAAACTCCAGTCCCCCACCCCCAAGTCCCACCCCATCGTCTCTCTCTTGGGTTTTTTTTGGCTCTAAGCTGTTCCATTAATGGCCAAACCCCAAAACTATTTCATTGGGCCTCTCAAATCTCACTCACATTTTCAAATTTTTGAACGCCCATTTAAGTCCCCTATGCAGTGCTCACTTGGCGCCCGCATCTCTCTCTCTCCCTTTCTTTGACTGCCTCGGCGTCTGTCTCTAAACTCCAAATACCAAAACCTCATTTGACCATCCCTTCATTTTCCCTCCCTTTTTAAAACACTTTTAAAGAACCCATTTTTTAGTTTAAGTCATTTCATCAAACATTTTCACTGGTATTGTTTTCAATCATGAGTAAATCTTGTAATGAGAGCTCAAATGATGAACCCATTTCATTGGAAGTGAGTTTTGAGGATCTTAGCATCAATAAAAGTCCAAGCATTGATTTTTGTAGCAGTACAGTAACTGGGTCTGATAATGTTAGTGTAGGCAGTAGTAAAATGAGTGATGGGGGTTTTGTGGATTTTAAGAATGTTGAGGTGAATGAAGGCGAGGAAGAATGCGTGAAGAGTAGTTTGAATTCTGTTAGTGTTTGTAATAATGTGGATGTGAATGAGGCTAGTTTTAGGAGTGTTTGTTCATCAAAGCCTCACAGGGGGAACGATGTCCGGTGGGATGCAATACAACATGTGCAGCCTAAGGATGGAGAGTTGGGTTTAAGGCATTTTAGGCTTCTGAAGAAATTGGGGTTCGGGGATATTGGGAGCGTATATTTAGCGGAGTTGAGGGGTACGGGATGCCTTTTTGCTATGAAAGTAATGGATAGAGGGATGTTAGCTAGTAGGAAGAAAGTTGTGAGAGCTCAAACTGAGAGGGATATCTTAAGTTTATTGGATCACCCTTTCCTTCCTACGCTCTATTCGCATTTTGAAACGGAGAAGTTTTCGTGTTTGCTTATGGAGTTTTGCAGTGGTGGAGATCTACATTTACTTAGGCAGCGTCAGCCGGGCAAGCATTTCTCAGAGCAAGCTGCAAGGTTTTAACTCCTCATACTAAGATCAAGTTTTATTTATTCACTGTAGTTCTTAGTCACCAACTTGGCTGTCTTATTAATTTGGTAACTGTTTTTGATTGATATAAGGAAAATTAACAGTGATGAACTGATGATTGATGAATACAAGAAAGTGATCGCATGTTTGATTATCCTTACATGGAACAGTGATTATTGACTGGGAAAATTGGAGGCACCTAAAAGATATTGCTGTTTTTCTTTTTCTTGATTATTAGTTTAGACGAACATCCTGCTTTATACTTTGTTTCTTTACTGTCTTCGGTTAGAGTGGTGGTGGAAGAGGGAATTCTTCACGAGGATGAAAACCTTTGGAAAACCTTAATTCACTTATAATTTATGCTGTTGTCTCTATAATCACAATAGACATTCTATTATTATTGTGAAATTTTATGTTTAGAGTTCATGTATAGTTTATGAAATGTAATAATAATGTCTGTTTTTTTAATAGTAAATTGTATCAATTATTCATTGATCTCTGAAGTTTTCATGGAACCTCTAAATATTCAAATTTTGTTTTGTTTGTCAGGTTTTATGCTTCAGAAGTGCTGCTTGCCCTCGAGTATTTGCACATGATGGGAGTGGTATACAGAGACTTGAAGCCCGAAAATGTTTTGGTGAGGGAAGATGGGCATATCATGTTATCAGATTTTGACTTATCACTAAGATGCTATGTGAATCCCAC
>CAIGRP010031362.1:0-10489 GCA_903798385.1 Fraxinus cuspidata
TTACTGTTAGTTTGAAATTTGTTTTGTTAGGTTGCTGATATAAATGAACAATTAAATGAAATGTGGCCGAATCTTAGAGGATCAAACTTTAATTTCTGGGCTGATGAATGGAGAAAACATGAGCATAACATCGGATTGAGCCCAAACAATTATTTCAAGCTGGAGCTTCGATGTAAAATATTAGTGGATAAGAAATTTGGGGAGATTGTTGAATATTTCTGTCGTAAAGGTAAATATAGTACAACAATATTAATATTTTGTACACTTGATATTTACATATACAGTAATATCAATTGTATGTATGTTACCCAATGCAACCACTGACTATCTGAGTCAAGATTTTCCACTTAAATTTTACAAAACTAAAGGTACGTTCATTATGAAAATCAAGTGCAACAAGTGCGGCTCGCAATTGTTTGAGATTAACTTTTGTTAAATAATTGAGGATTTGCAATGTGTAATGCCTCTAAAATGAATTGTTTGAACTCACGTTGCAGTCATAAGTGAAATAACATTTTTTAGGGGTATTATACATTGCAAATTCTCCATTTCTGTTAAAACAAAAGTTAATCTCAAACAACTACACTTGATTTCCGTAATGATTCTGCCTTTAATTTTGTAAAATCTATGTGGAAAATCTTGACTCAAATAGTCAATGGTTGCATTTGGTGACATACTTGCAATAGATATTACTGTATATGTAAGTATCAAGTGTACAAAATATTAATATTGTTGTATTATATTTACCTTTACGACTGAGATATTCAACAATCTCCCAAAATTTCTCATCCACTAATGCTTTACATTGAAGAGCCAGCTTGAAATAATTGTTTGAGCTCAATCCAATATTATGCTCATGTTTTCTCCATTCATCAGCCCAGAAATTAAAGTTTGATCCTCTAAGATTCGGCCACATTTCATTTAAGAGTTTATTTGCATCAGCAACTTAACAAAACAAGATTCAGTCTAACAGTAAAATAATGATTTATTTAAATTGGCGAGAAAAAAATATTGTTAATCAAGAAGGAAATGTGTATTACATCCTCTTTTTTCAAGCCATTTGTTCCAGACTTATCGACATTGTTCAATACTTGTCCATCATTTTTAAGTGGCCAGAACCCGTGAATTTTGAATTGTTGGGGGATTGGAACTTTGCACTAGGACTCTTCAGTATTGCAATATGAGTTTGACCGTTGCAATATTAGTTTAAAGTACTCTATCTTCCAGATAGTGCCTTGTAGTAATACACATTGAAAAAGTTAATTAATAAACTTTAAAAACAATGAAAAATGCAAGTAAAATAACAAGAAGCATTCAACCATCTCTTATTGATAAATACGAAAAAGGTAATTCACCTAGTATTGATTAAAAAAAATGCAAAATATGCACGTTGGTTTTATTGAGTTGGCCGTAAAGTGGTTATTAAATCTTGGTCTATCAAGCTATCTTTTGATTGGGTGTTGCATTTCCAAAAGTTTTGAGTTAACTTGTTATCTTGCTCAAGCATTGAGATGTAATGCAACATTTTATCTCGAATTTTATATGGTGGAGGACATGGTTACAAAGAAGATGATTGATCCGAGAAAGCAATATAATGGATTGTACAATCTCAAATCTAGTTAAAGTCTGCATATTACATAGAGGCAGCTCTGAGAGTATGTGAATTACGACTGCGCAAGACCTCAATATTATAGGGATACCAAAAAGAATTGTTAAATGTGTATATATATGTATAATTATATATTTTATTAATTGTGAATTATTATTATTATGTTAAGTTAAAGAGCACAATAAGAAATCATATATATGGTCTGTTATATATATATGGTCTGTTATCTAATAAATCGATTTCCTACACCTTTGTTGTTTCACAAGTCATCCTATGAAATTTTACACCACAATCCACCCATTTATTCTCAAATTAGAGTTTTTGGTAGTTTATGCTATGCAACTGATCTCATTCATGCACAAATTTTATGTATGTGCTCATCGCTGCATATTTTTGTCGCCCTCTTGGTCAAAAAGGATATTGAGGGTATACCTAGACACAAAGAAGTTTTTCACCTTCTCAGTTCAATCCCGATCCATGCAGTCAGGTAAAACTAGAACAAAATCTGTGTCCATACGAAAGTTTGATTGACATGCACATGAAGTGGACAGAGAACAAAGCAAAGAAGAGGGCGGAATGAAGAAATGAAAGGGACAAGGGTAGTCTTGCTTGGCGCCAGCTACTAAGAACTCAAGCTAGAACCTCTAACTAGCCCGAAGGCGCACGCGTAAAGGCATGATTAGAAGGCATGATTAGTTCCACAAATCTCACTAGAAGAATGCTGATCAAATGCTTTCTCTTTTCTTACAATCAGTGGCACACTTATCCAATCCACAACCAAGTCACAATTACATTCACAGTCCCCCATGTATAGGTATATTTCTTACTTCAACTTCTCCTCTACTCATCCTATTTTTGTGCATAATATCTCTCCCTTGATTGAACTAGTCCCTTGTGAGCAGGACAGTCAAGGTCCTAAATGGATTGGCACAATGCACACAAAACTTCAGGAATTTAAGGAATACAACACATGGACCATGGTTTTGGTAAATTTTGATTATGGATCATAATTTTTGGGATTCTCCAAAAATAGATTTTTCCCTCGTGAATGTGAAAAAGAGTTAGGTAGGATCATCAAAGAGGCAAACTCATTAAATTGAATGATAAGAAATTTGCACTATCCTTTCTAGTGATAAAGAAGCTATTGTACAACGATATGAGAGTATGAAAACTCACAAGGAATAAGTGTAACTTATAATGTATGTCATTTTTCTATTTTCTTAATATTATTTTATATTTTTTACCATCATTAAATCCATGGCCGAACTTCAATTGAGATTGGATATTTCACTTTGTTAATTGGTTTATATAGTTTTGAGCTTTTAGATTAGTTAAGAAAAATTTTAATGCATGTTGCATACTATAATTTAAGGGCCAAATTTAAAGTTCGACCTAGGCCTTGAAAACTCAAATTATGGCTAAATTTTGTCTTCACTGGACAATGTTCGTGGCTTTGCCCTTGGTCGCAGAATAATAGGAAAGTTGATTTATCTCTCCATAACAAGGCCATGAATTACACATTCAGTTTCTACACTAAGTGTCCGTTTGATTGCAAATGTGGAATTTGGGTGGAAAGAACATATTTTATAGGGAATTGAATCGCCTAGAAAATGTTTTACTGAGAATTGTAATTAATTGTGTTTGATTGGTATAATTTTTTACGTAGAAAATATTTAAATTTTGGATATTTTGGTGTTCGTTTGACTTTGTTTTTTATGGAAATTGTTCATTAAATTTTTTTTTTTAATTTTTACAATTGATGATAAAATTCATTTCCATTGCACAAAAAATAAAATAAAATAAAAAGGAAAAAAAAATCAGAACATGGAAAACCTTTTCCCACCACTTAGGAGGGAAAGTGTTTTCCACAAAAACCTTGAAAATGTGCACGTGGGGGGTGGGGGGGCGGGGGTGGAGGTGGGAAAAAATTTTGCCAAGAAAATTAACCCTATCAAACACCTAAAAAGAGGGGGAGGTGGGAAAAAATTTTGCCAAGAAAATTAACTCTATCAAACACCTAAAAAGTTGGAAAAAGAAAAACCAATTCCATTTTCCACGAAATTTCCACCCTATCAAACACAACCTAAGTCAATTTATATATAAACAAAGAAGGCCCCATCTTGATGAATATACATTGAGTTAGATTACTACACGGTACAAGAAAAAGTTCAATGTGGGGGAGATTGAGATAATCTACATCCAGATGAGACAACAAATAGCTGGTTATTTACTAAATCAATGGAATAAGTTGTTTTTCAGTCACAACTTAGAAAAATTTGAGTTCTTGACATTCACGCTCCAACTTTAGGTGAGTATTAAAGGAAAGCAAATCATATTATATTGAGATCAAGGAATCCATGCATAGTTGTGGTTTTGAATAATTACGTGCAAGACATCTAGCATTTATGTCTTAAAGCAATTATAGAAATTCTTGTTGTAATTAGCAATTTGTCAGAGAACACTTACTTTTACTGTTAACAAAAATACTTTCTTAGTAAAAGAGTGTTTCATACTGTTTTCTTTTTTTTAAATTGACTCGGCTGTTGGGAAACTTAAACATAAAAATATAAGAGATTAATAATATATTATTAGATGAAAGCAAAAAAGTTACAATAATTAACATCATCATCACTAAGACACGGGATGAACCCCCCAACAAATTCAAGAAATGAATTAGCATTTCCATGCCATTATAGTTTTTTTTTTTAAAAAAATTACTTAATTAAACTAATTTCTTCTTATAAAAAAATAAAGTCTAGCCAAACAATAAATTTTTTTAACTAAAAGGAAAACAGATACTGTGTTGAAAAGCAATGACAATATCAGAAATTCTAATAGGAGATGTGTCCTCATTTCTTAGTCAGTAGCTGATGAATCAATGCATCTTCTTGAGCTGGAAATATAATGTCATTTCAAGTTATTTCGAATGTTATATTTTATACAACATTTTGAGTATAATAATTTTCTCTTAATAATAGAATGTGAAAATAAAATGTTTAAAAAAACTATCTTCATGCCTACCAAATTTTCTACGAGCATTTTTCCATTAAGTTTAAAATGCCCGTTATTAATAAGTTGTGCCAGAGTAATTTGATCTAAAATAGTTCCTAGAAAATTCAAATTAAATTTTGCTTACCATCACATCCTACTCCATATTAAACACACAGTTGATTATTTTTTTCTAGTTAATTGGACAATCTTTGGGAAAAAAAGCTCAAATTAATTTATTTAACAAAAAAGTAACACTCAACCCATACAATCGTTATGAAAGAAAAGGAGTATTAATATTTGCTAATTTAACCAAATTGAATAGAAAAAAAGAATAACAAGAAACCAAGCATATAGCTCACGAAAGAATGAACGGATCCAAAGTATGAGATCTGATTTTTTTGGGTATTCATATAAGTTAATAAATAAATTTGTGTGTGTCTGTGTGTGTGGTGCTATTCATGGGAGAAAATGGATGGAGCCCGTGGGATAGCCCAAGAGAAGGGACATGTGCACCACGTTTTTTTTTTTGTATTTTTTTGAGTTTTTTAATTGAGTTTGGGCGTATATAATTGATAAAATGATTTTTTACTAATCAGTTCTCATTTTTAGCAATGTTTCCTGATATTCACAAAAAGAATTGTGCTTGTTTACCAGCTGATTATCGAGCCAGATAGGGGAAGTTGGTCAGGAAGAATGGGTGGAAAAGATGAGAACATTGAGTAACATTGGGATGGAGAGTACACCAAAATACGTATTTTTTATTTTTTTTAGTTTTGATTGGGTTGTGACTACAATTGTAAATTTGTTGGTGTATTTATTGAAAATATATTTTAATTGTGGTGCGATTATAATGTGAGGTAGTAATTAAAATTTGTAATAGTAATAAAATTGAGTAATGCTATTTATAGTAAAGACTATCGGTAGTCGTCTTACATGACTTACATATGATAGTTAGTGATTTGATGCACGAGTCAATAAAAAAAAACTATCACATTAATGCATCAAATCACGAATCATCACATGTATGCCACGTATGATGATTACCAATAATCTTCACTATGAACCCTTAGAGCATCTCCAAGAGACTCCATATTTTTAAAGAGCATATTCTATCTTTTGGAAAACATATTTAAATTTAGAGACTTAAAATTTTGAAGTACTCCAACAAGCTATTTATATTTAACATTTGATTTTACTACTCCCAAAAAATATTTATTATTTTTCTTTATCTTTTATTTTAACTAGCTTTTATTTAGATTATTTTATTGTTTTCCTACATTGAAAGTTGAAACACTTTGAATGCAATTAATTATAGAGAGTGTGTTTGGCTCTCCAAAATTTAGTTATAGAGAGTGAGTTTGGAGAGCCAAACTCACTTTCTAAATTAAAATGTTAATTTAAAGAGTCTCTTGACGCATGAAATGTGGCCCCAAAATGTCTCACTCACTAATGGTTTTCATTTTCTGGGCTGAAGAATGGAGAAAACATGGGCATAACATTGGATTGAGCTCAAACAATTATTTCATATTGGTCATTCAATGAAAACCATTAGTGGATGAGAAATTTTGGGGCCACATTTCATTTAATAGTTCATTAATATCAGCAACCTAACAAAACATGTTTTAAACTAAATATAAAACAATGATTTATTTAAATTGACAAGAAAAAATATTATTAATCAAAAAGGAAATGTGTATTACATCATCTTCTTTCAAACCATTTGTTCCAGAATTATCGACATTGTTCAATATATTTCCATCATTTTTAAGTGGCAAAAACCCGAGAATTTTGAATTGTTGGGGGACTGAAACTTTGCACTCGAACTCTCCAGTATTGCAATACGAGTTTGGCCATTGCTATATTAGTTTAAAGTACTCTACCTTTCAGGTAGCTCCTTGTAATACTACACGTTAAAGAAGTTAATTAATAAACTTTAAAAAAAAAAAGGAAATTGGAGTAACAAGGAGCATTCATCCATCTCTTATAGATAAAAAGTAATTCGCCTAATATTGATTTAAAAATGCAAAACATGCATATTGGTTTTATTGAATTACTTAATGACGGTGAAGTGGATATTAAATCTACCGGTCTATCAAGCTATCTTTTGATTTGGTTCTTGATTGGGTGTTGCATGTCCAAACGTTTCGAGTCAACTTGTTTTCAGATTGCTATCTTGCTTAAGCATTGAGATGTAATATAACATTTTATCCAAAATTTTATATGGTGGAGGGCACGGTTACGAAGAAGATGATTGGCCTCAAAAAGCAATATAATGGATTGTACAATCTCAAATCTCGTTAAAGTCTGCATCTTACATAGAGGTAGCTCTCTGAGAGTGCGTGAATTGAGCGACTGCACAAGACTTCAATATTATAGGGGCACCAAAAAGAATTGTTTAAGGTGTATATATATGTATAATTATTTATTTTATTAATTTTAAAATTGTGAATTTTTATTATTATGTCAAGTTAAATGGCACATTATTTAATTAAAAAAAATTTTATTTTGTTATTTTTTTTAAAACTTACATGTTATTAAAAAAATAATATTTTTTTTTTATTTTAAACTATCTTTCTTTCAAATAAAAAAAATAAACTATCTATTTTATTGTCCAATTACCAACTCAACAAGACAATAATTGACTCGAAATTCAAATGATTAAATAGAAGAGTGAAAAGTTAACCCAAAATCTCTTTTTTCTTTCACCCATCCTTTAATCCACAAAGAACGGTCAAATGAAGAAGAGAAAATTCTATAGTCAGTTTTTGTTGCTTGCTTTATAATAGCACAATCTACATCGTAACATCGCCATTTTATTGGTGTCGATTGTCCACTTGTTAATTGCCATTTCGTAACTTTTTTAGTTCTAGAGGGATAAGTATTTGTTGCATGAAAGGGGAACCATTTTAAGTGTTTTTTTATTGGTGTTGGTAAGTTTTTTATTTTCTTTTCATTTTTTTTAATTACAAGAAAGGTCACCATTTCAAAATGTCACATAGGACACTCAAAATCTCAAGGTCGACCCTGATCTTACGCACATCAATTATACTTTGAGGGGGTTAAAGTTTGACGCGAAGCCTTTTGGTTGTTAAGTTATAGCAAACATTGAACAACATACCAAAGCTCTTTCTGCATCAATGACTAGGCATCCTCCATCCTTTACATGAATTATCAAATACAATTCCAGACATTTTTTTTTTATTCTCAAGATGTTTATGATGTTTGTCCATTAGCTAAGCAAACGCGTTTACGTGTTTCTTGCAGTTCTATTTCATCAATTGCACATTTTTATGATATATGAGGAGTTGACAAAGTTAATTCTCATACTATGAAAGATATATATATATTTTTACTAATATAGATGATTATTCTCGTTTCACATGGATTCATCTTATGATATTTGAATATGAGACGCAATCTTTATTGAAATCTATTTTTTCCTTGAGTGAAATCTCAATTGCACTATGAGATTAAAGCTCTTCAATCAGATAAAGGGAATAATTTCATATTCATGTGTTCCTTTTATAATGATCATGGCACTTTTTTCAACACTTTAGCACTAGCATACCTCAACAAAATGGGGTAGTGGAGGAAAAACTTCGTCATCTCTTGAATGTGGTGATGCACTTCGAATTCAAGCAAATGTGCTTTTAATATTTTGGGAGAAATCATTATACGGTCTCTTATCTAATAAATCGACTTCATAAACCTTTGTTGTTTCACAAGTGATCCTATGAAATTTTACACCGTAATCCACCCATTTATTCCCAAATTGGAGTTTTTGGTTGTTTATGTAATGCAACTGGTCTCACTCAAGCACAGATTTTATGTATATTTTTGTGGTCCTCTTGGTCAAAAAGGATATTGAGGGTATACCTTGACACAAAGAAGTTTTTCACCTCCTCAGTACTTCTCTCACAAAAGAAAAAAATAATAATAATAAATCATTTTTCTCTTCTCTAACTTCCCACCAGACAATGTTACTATTGAGTCTAATGCATAACATTTGGTGGAGACACGCCCTCTGTTTTTGTCCTTCCACAAACACCAACACCTACAAAATAGAATCCCTGTCCATGCAGTCACGTAAAAGCTAGAACAAAATCTCCGTCCATGCGAAAGATTGATTGACATGCACAGGAAGTGGATAGAAAACAAAGCAAAGAAGGAGGCAGAATGGAGAAAGGAAAGGGACAAGGGCAGCCTTGCTTGGCGCTAGCTACTAAGAACTCAAGCTAGAACCTCGAACTAGCCCTTCGACGCACGCGTATAGGCATGATTAGTTCCACAAATCTCACTAGAAGAATGCTAAAGCATTTCCTTTTCTCACAATCAGTAACACACTTATCTAGTCCACAACCAAGTCGCAGTTATTCTCCATANCCACAAATCTCACTAGAAGAATGCTAAAGCATTTCCTTTTCTCACAATCAGTAACACATTTATCTAGTCCACAACCAAGTCGCAGTTATTCTCCATATTTAGCTACCACCATACCTCCCGACACTACAAATTTCCTTTCTTCAAATGCAGAAGACGCTTCTCTTGCCATAGAGGTTCCACTGTGTCGAGCCTGAACCCATCTTAAAGATTACCAAGTAAATCATGCTATATTCATTGCCCACAAACACGCTCTTTTTCCATGTCTAGTACCAAATACCCCATCTGTAGGTATATTTCATACTCCAACTTCTCATCTACTCATCCTATTTTTGTGCATAATCTCTCTCCCCCTTGATTGAACTAGTCTCTTATGAGCATGATAGTCAAGGTCCTAAATGGATTGGCGCAATGCACACAAAACTTCAGGAATTCAAGGAAAACAACACATGGACCATGGTTTTGGTTAATTTTAATTTTCGATCGTAATTTTTGGGATTCTCCAAAAATAGATTTTTCCCTTGTGATTAATTTAAATTAACAAAGTAAAATGAAAAAGAGGTAGTTGGGATCATTAAATAGGCTAACTGATTAAATTGAATGATAAAAAATTTGCAATATCCTTTATTAATTGGTTTATTGAGTTTTGGGCTTATAGATTAGTTAAGAAAAATTTTAACGCGTGTCGCATACTATAATTTAAGGACCAAATTTAAAGTTCGACTTAGGCCTTGAAAGTATGGCTATATTTCTTCTGCACTGGACCATATTCATGGCTTTGCCACTGATCGCAGAATAATAGGAAAGTTGATTTTCATAATGATCGTACTTTTAATTCTGTAAAATCTAAATGGAAAATTTTGACTCAGATAGTCAGTAATTGCATTGGGTAGCATACCTACAATAGATATTACTATATATGTAAATATCAAGTGTACAAAATATTAATATTGTTGGGGGAATGGAACTTTGCACCCGAACTCTTCAATATTGCAATACGAGTTTGGTCATTGCAATATTAGTTTAAAGTACTCCATCTTCCAGATGGCGCCATGTAATAATACACATTAAAGAAGTTGATTAATAAACTAAAAAAAAAAGCAAGTGGAATAACAAGAAGCATTCATCATAATGATCGTACTTTTAATTCTCTAAAATCTAAATGGAAAATTTTGACTCAGATAGTCAGTAATTGCATTGGGTAGTATACCTACAATAGATATTACTATATATGTAAATATCAAGTGTACAAAATATTAATATTATTGTATTATATTTACCTTTACGACAGAGATATTCAACAATCTCCCCAAATTTCTTATACACTAATGTTTTACATCGAAAAGCCAGCTTGAAATAATTGTTTGGGCTCAATCTGATATTATTCCCATGTTTTCTCCATTTTTCAGCCTAGAAATTAAAGTTCGATCCTCCAAGATTCAGCCACATTTCATTTAATTGTTTATTTATATCAGCAACCTAATAAAACAAATTTCAAACTAACAGTAA
>CAIGRP010031363.1:0-18443 GCA_903798385.1 Fraxinus cuspidata
AGCAAAGACAGGAAGGAGACAATCAATACATGGAAATATACGGAAAGGACCTTTTACTTTGATTCAATTAAGGTATTTCATTTCACAATTTTGAAGGACAATATTTTTACTATCAAAGTTTACATGTTCATCTACCTTGGAGGATATGATTCACTGCAGCAAGTCTCAAGGCATTCCACCACACAATCTGGATTGGGATCCAAAAAGAAAGCCATCTACTAATTGCATAAAAATAAATAAATAAATAAATAAATAAAATTGTCAGCATATACACAGTTATTACAATGAAAGCTAAATAAGAGAATGAAAACTCAGGCAGCCATTGACAAGTAAATTTCTCGACATTCCAAGATTGGTCAAAAGAGCCGACATAAAATCTACACTTCATCAACAGTTGGGATACATAACTTCGGCATAAGAAATGAATTCGCTGAGTATAAAAAACAATTAAAGCTTGAACCATGGAACATCAGGTGTGTGTATGCGTGTAATAGATTCAAAAGGACCTTGCAGATTAGAGATCGAGTAGACAATAGTCATGGCCATATGGCCTCGGGTGCCAAATCAAAGGTAGAGGGGAAATTAATGATATGAACTTTGAGTCATCTTTTTAGAGGTTAATTCACCGATCCTTAGTAAAATACACAAAATCAGTGATATATAAGGCACGAACGCTAATATGAACAAAATATGGAGATCAAAGAGTAGAAATGATTACCGAGTATCGCGTTTGTCCTGTTGGCATAACTCGGTGCAATGTTGACCTGCATAGAGAATAGCAGCCTGAAGAAAAATGAAGTGGATTTCTTTGATCTGTCTAAACAATGTTAATATCGACCCAATTGAACAACTCATCTCAAACGCACTAATAAACAGTACTCCATCCATTGTTTCTATTTTCACATAGATCAAGAAAATGTAATTAATGTAGTTGGAGATAATTTTTTTTTATATATTTTTCCTAATATACCCCAATATTAAATAATTTTTTAAATAGGAGTATTTCATATTTTGTTGATAACAAGACACATTAAATAGGGGCATATTAGAAAACTAAAAAATCATCTATACTCTTAACAAGGAAAGTTGCCTATAACTTGGAGACAAACAAAAAGGAAAGCAAGCCTATCTTTATGAAGTATGTAAGAAGAATTACATAAAAAAAATGTTTTTTTATTTATCAAGGTGATAAATTACCGAAACAAACCATTTGTCCACCTCTCCATCATGTCACCAATGTTAACAATGAAGGCCCTGCACTCCATAATTTGGGAGAAAAAACATAAAAATTTGGGAAACTGCACTTCCCACATATATACATACAACTGAATATAGCTAAACGAAGAAATGGCATTTGAAGCTCAGTTTTCTATCTTTGAAATTTAAATAATATTTAATCCTTCTTTACATGGTGAAAGATTAATGCGTCAAATACCAAACTTGGAGTTCGTAACACCACAAATTCTTGAAGTGTTTTCTCTTTTACTGTTATACAACAACTGTTTGTGCTATGATGCTAACACTTACAGTGATAAAGGAATAGGCATGTGCATTTTTCATTTAAATGACGACTTTTTCCCAGATATTTCGGACATCGCCCTTAACACTGATGGATCATATAAACTGGGGTGACATCATTTTTCAAGTTACACTTTTCCTTGCTCTTCACAAATCCAATCCTCGTTTATATTTCCGTTACAATGCAAGTTGGACGGCCGTAATGCTGTTAATCCGATTTACAAGCTTTAAATAATTCCTTTCATCAGTCTCAAAAAGGACTATGTTCGTTCATGATAATCATGATAGCTACGATTTTCCCCAACATTAACAACTTAGCTTACGCAATGAGCACAATATTCAATTGCAATTGTAAACACTCAAAAATACAATGGATTACTGTGCAGCATGCATCGTATCATTGGTAACAAATCCAAATAAACAAAGTACAAGTGACTATCACATTTTATGTGATTGATTCATTTAACCTGGCCATTAAATGTTGATTAGCGTGGAAATCCTGTTGTATCAAAGGCATTAAAATATGACATTAAATCAAAACTAGAATCATGAACAAACCCAGGGACATAATGTACATCTTCCCAGACCCGTGGCTCTTCAGCTTTTTCCCTGCAAACCTGGCAACAGTGTGAAAGTTAATTGATAAGTGAAACATTTATGTGAATAAAGTCAAAGCTGTGAATTAGACTGTGTATAAATCTAACATGCCTGAAGTCCACCTACACCATCTGTTGCCAGAAGAGTTATCATTCCATAATCTGAATGAGCAGAAGCACCGTACATTTCTTCATCAACAAGTCCTAAATCACCTGTAAAATAACGAGCAAACTAAATCAATGAAACAACTCATTTGTATGCATCCACCCACCAAAATCACATTAAAATTGTGAATTTCTTTTTTTTTTTTTGGCATAAATTCATTTTTACTCAATATGCTCCAGCCAGACCAAGAAAAGAGACCTCATTGAAGTATATAAACTTCAAATTACATTTTTAAGTCCCCATCTCTTGATGTGTCTTGTGTGAAAAGAACTGATGACATGCATGTCTCTTTCAATGTTCAATTGTTGGATTGTTAACCTGCCTATGCTTTAGTTGTACATTAGATTGGCACAGAACCTACTCCACCAAAATTATAGTGCAGCAACAAGAATTTTAGGCTTCTTAATGGATTGAATCAGAATGAGAATTGGGGAACCAAGACCCAGATCCAAATAACATAACATATACACCGATCTAATCCAGCTACCTGCTGAATCTGCAACCAAGAGATCCATATCTGGACCCATACAAATACAGGTATCACCGAATCCTCCATGTTGATTTACATGTAACCAAATGTTTATATGTAATTGTGAAATTTCATTAAAAAAAAAAAAAAAAAAACAATGTGAAAGAGAGCTCATGCAATTTGAAGAAGGTGAATGGTGCTTATATTTGAACCACTTCAAAATACTTCATATTTAATTATCAAAGGTGATCCTTAAAAGCTCTTCTATCAGTTATGACAAGATGGGTATTAGTAACCTGCTATATAACTGTTGGAATATATGACAATGTAATTACTTAACTCACTTTCTTAAGATGGATCGTTTAGCTATGTTAATGTATAGTTGTTCAGAGATAATATTGCATTACTAGCTGTAATTAGAATAAGCAGTTGTATTTCTATTTGTAGGTACATGACAAAATACAAAAAATGGGCATCCAGTCACGCTTGGATCCAGGAAAATCCACAGAGAAAAAAACATACCTGATATTGGAAATATATATCAATTTACATCTAATTCCTCTCTCTGGTAATCAATGCTCTATCTAGAAGTCATGTTTTTTCGTTGCTTATGGAAGTTGTCCCACTTGAATTCCAATTTCAATGACTGTTCTGCCCTATCCTCAATTATCAGATGTGGTTTGCCGAACGTGACTGACTAAGACATAATTAGTAGCCAGATGAGTGGTAAAGGCGGTATAGGCTTGTAATGGGCAGGCATCAGGAGCGGCTAAAGTTCACTGAATGGGGGATCAATCCATAAGATGACTAGATAAAAATGGCCAATAATTATAGTCAATTAAATAAAATAAAGTGTCTAAAGAAGAAGAAGGACAATACATTTGGTTATAGAAAAAAACCTTGAGCATTTTTCATCAAGTTACTGAAACAGAATATATTTTTGAACAATGACAGACAACAAGATTCCATTCTCTCCACATAAAAGAGTGCAAAGGAGGGAGGCACTGCTTCTCAAGTTACTGAATGCAAAAGATCAAGCTAATATATAAAGATGAAAAATTCAGATACTAAACCTGGATAGTGTAGCAAGCGAAGAAAACTATTTGGTTGATTTAATGCCCCAATGTCATAGAAGAAGTTTTCCTCTAAGTTCAGCGCCAATGCAACTAATGAGATGAGTCTTTTTCCAGCTTCCCTAAGGCAGTAAAACCAGAATAGACCACATCAGTTCTCCCTGAGACTAATTTTTCATATAATAAATGACGAGAAGGTACGCTTTCTTAAAGCAAGATTGCAATAAGTCAGTAACTCCATCAAAATAGCTTCCCAATATGCATGGGGTGGCAATGTTCATGCATCACAAGCATATAGAAATAGACACTGACTGAAAATAAAAAAAAATAAGAAACATTTGATGAAAAATCAAAGATTTCTAGAAATACAATTCTGCAAAGCAATTTCACAAACAAGCTTCTTTTGAAACTAAAAATAATTAGTGAGGTACTAACAGAGTTCCAAATGATTAACAGTTATGAGTATGACTTGATTTATTTATTTTTTCACATTTTTCGACTCTTTTTTTCCAATAGGTCGTTTTTACATTAATTACTACATCAATCTTATTGATTAGTGTACTTGTTGTATTTGCTACTCCTGATGGTACGAAGTATGCATTTCGATTAGGGTCGTTGTTCAAAAATAATTAGTCGTTAGGCATTCAGATGCATAGATGTATTATGAAGATGGAATGGTACGTTATTTTTGCATAAAATACAGGTTAGTAAGAATGATTTGTCATCCATTTAAGTAAGGAGATAATGTTAAGGAAGACTATAAATTTTTACAACACTTACAGGACTTTTTTGTAGTACTTCTCCATGGTAGATCTCCAACATGGCAGAATCTCTGGAGACCATTAGGAATATACACATTTGTAAATATTCAGAAGAAATCCCTCCCCACCCCCAAATGCAGACCCAAATAAAGATAATAAAATTTGATAATACAAGCAAGGCAAAGGATTGACAAAGAGATAAAGACACATATGGGGTGTTCAACAAGAAAAATTTGCAGTTGTCATACAGCATTAATAAATTAACAAAATCCCAATAGTAATATTGAAATATCTAGGAAAAAAGACAGAAACTAGGGCAAATGCAAGCACCATCTGGTGGCCATTGATTCGAGTATCCATGTGTCGTGTTTTCAAGAGGTCCAATGTAGAAGCTTTCTTTCGAGTCACCTGAAATTTATTTTGACATGGAGAACAGTTAGTGCAGAGCTTAATTCTACATGGCTCAGTCACGATTGATTAGTACACAAATAAATTGTGCCCAATTTCCTCCTTGTTATCAAAAGTACTAGGGAACAGAAAGAAAACCTCTATTTAGTGTTGTTACTTATAAGACAAATATATAGTCACCTCAAACCAATGGCTTGACTACAAATGAACATAAACTACATTTCTAAACTATGCATTCAGATGGGATAGGCTAAAATAGTAACAAGTAAACCTTTTCCGAGAGTATCTTCAAATATTTCAGAGACCAATACCAATTGTAAGGTCTCAAACGACCAGAATGTACTTGATAATATCATGATTAACTTAACTATTGAGCTTACAAAAGAGTTGGTGCCACTTGAATGCTATCTCAAATCCAAATACGAACTAGTTACTGTACAACTGAAATTTTGAATAGGTTTGCATGGATAAAAAATCTCGAACAGAATATAGGTAGAATACACAATAATGCTCATCTAGATAATCAGTCGGAATGTTTTGGGAGCTACCATCCATGTAGATTAACTTGCCATAAATTTATGCACACGAGGATGTAATTCAGTAATGGTACACAACATCCTTCACTTAAGAGCATCTAATCACTATCTACTAAAAGAATATAAAAAAATGCCAGTAAATTATATCAGAAGTCACAAAGCAAGAGAGAAACCTTTGGCACTGGAAGATGGGTCAAGGTTTTCAGCATATAGTGGTGTGTAACCTCTATTTTCTTTGCGGGCCAGTTTTATCTTCTCTTCAAGGGGGGTTCAAAAAAAATTTTGTTCCCTTCAAGCACTTCACGTAACAAGTCTCCCTCCACTCCATGATTTATAAGGTAAAAGAAACCATAGTTCATGCAAGCCTACAAAACTACTCTTACTGTGAACACATTTTCAAGAAAACATAACCGTTCAAGCAATGAAATATGAGCGCCATATAATAGAGAAGATAATTGTTGAAGACCTTGAGTATGTTAAGTTGTTTATGAAAAAGAAATAGGAAATGGATTCAAGTCTTTAAGAGGTACAAAGAATTAAAGCTTGTTACTTCTGATTTTTATGGTTCACATTCCTTTTCATGGATATTTTTAAAATTTTATTTGAATTGGAAAGAGCAGTTTCTTTTAAAGAGAGAGTTTTTGTGAGAATGAGTGCATACCCTTGAAGATATGTACCATGGAAAATATTATACTAGATGTTTCTGTATATGAGTAGAATATTGTTGTCCCCAACATAAGATTTTCCGAATAGTCTAGAAATTTTATACACTTATTAAATTAAACAATTGAGAATCGAAACGAATCCATTCTATTTAGCGATAAATTCTGACACAATGATAAATTATCAAATGACCCCATCCCACTAACAAAAAATCTTGGCAATGCCAGCAAACCTCAGGATAAAATTTACTATCATAAACAGGTGACAAAACACTTGTACAGCAAGAGCATTCTCCAAGGAATAGTATTTCATCAACTATATACAATCTATTGCTAAAACATTAATTGATTAATCCTTTAACCTATGCGTACATGCGTACATGTATTCTTGTTTGGGAAGTGTTCATAAGTGGTTTAACTCATAGATATAAATGAATGGTTGATAAGTGAATAGCACTTGTGATCCCAAGAAATATGTGGATAAAAAGTAGTTTGCCTATTATAAACATTAGCCATACAAGGGCTAAGTACTTGCAAGAAATCATACATAAAGTACATATGCATAATTATTTAGTTCAGCTATAAACATCTCCTTAGCATGTACTAGCTTAGTTTTTAGCATTGCACGTGCGCTAATAACTCTTGTATTATTATTATTATTTTTTATCAACATATCAGTTATTTCTCTCACACACTAACTACTATGTGGGATATCAATAAACCATTTTAATCACGACATATTATCCAGCGAAAAATTTTCTCAAACTTATTTTCAACCAAAATTTACAAGTAAATTCAAAATTTTCCTTAGTTTCTAACCACAAATTCTCCAAAAAATCACCTTTTTACAAAATCTATTATCGGGGTCAAACCGGGGGGGTGGGGTGGGGGTGTTAAAATAGGACACCAAATTCAATCAGCATGTTTGGCTAAGCTTAAAAAGGTGTATTAATGTGAAGAAGCCAACTTTATTATTCTTCCACACAACAAACATTGCCCAATAGAAACAAAAAAGCTAGATCAAAGTGGAAACTCCATATAGCAAATCAATTTTTTGTACAGGATTATGCATCAAATAACAGCGGCAAAAGAATAGACCTGACGAATTGAGGAAGAGGTGGAGATGCAGTCGGAGGAAGCGAGGTCAATAATGGGAAGTTGGAGGGTCTTAGCCATTCCAGAAGATGTTTTTTGGGATTGTGAGCGGAAAACTACGGGATTATAGGAAATAATATTTGTTTTTCAAAAGATTGAAGACAAAAAAAAATAAAAATAAAAAATAAAATTATAAAATAATACTACTTTTGTGTAAAATATGTGATTGTTTAGAAAGAAATTTGGAAAAATTCAATTTATGTTTGTGTTGTGACATTGTCATACATATCAATATATTAGGATTGTAACATTGATATTGAAAACTTGTTTGTTTAAGTGTTGTATGTGATTTTCGGCTCAGTCACTGCTGATTTTGTGACGTTCACTAATTTTTTTTTTAAATAAAAGTAACTTTTTAACTCTAAAAAAAAAAAAGAAAAATACAAGAAATATTTAGTGCAATATTTTATATTAGTAAATTAAATGGGAAATTAAATTAAACTTTTAAAGTGCCATTCTTCTCCATGGCAAATATTCTCGTTTGATAAACTTTATAAATCAATTCATAAATGATCTCAATAAAACTTCATTTCTAACTCCACATTTCAATGAAATCACAAATACAATCGATTTATTAATAATTCATTTCTATCTATTTATATTTAAATTATTTATAAATTCTTTCCAAATGAGTCTAAAATGTCAAATACTCGAATAGTTTATTCAACCAACTTGATTTCCTATCTGTATTGTATTGACTCGACCATCAATCTATCAGATTGAATTGTCGCATTGTGCTATTATATTATTATTATTATTATTTCTCACTTTTCCACAACCATTTTATTTATTACCATATATAATTTAAAACTTACAAACCAAACTTCAAACTCTGTTTCTCATCTTTACACCCCTTCCACGCGACGCAAACTAGAAAGAGTTTAGCGGCCATTTTAAATTGAGAAGAAATTTCATTAATTTTAGACATGATCGAAATCGAGAATTAGTTGTTGTATCATCTGAAGAATGAGATTTGACACGAATCAACGACCCTTGAGGCCATGTTAGAAGTGAGATTTGACACGAGTCCACAACCTCATATTCGATGCACATAAAGTACTTGGGTTCAGTAATTTTAACTGATAATTCGTCGAAAGTTCAATATTCAGCAAACATTGCCATACAGTAGAAATAGTATTGCTGCACGGCAATGTACGCGTGAATTATCTGCACTTCTGCATACCGGTGTAAGGGCTCTAACACGAGAACTGATTCGAGGCACATTTTATAATGAGGGTCAGACAAGAAAGAAAGCCGAAACCACTATTATCCACTAATATCCGATACTATATAACAAACATGTACTTTATGTTATTATGTATAAGCAAATAAGAATTTGCACTCTAGAGCCCAGAAAATGAGCAGAAAGCTATCCCTGGCAAGGACCAAAGGGGATTTTTTATTTTTTTTTTGGGGCAAGGAAAAAAAGCAGCCAAGAAAGGCTGATGAACACTATTTAAGTTTATGTAAATTGGATCCCAAACAATGAGAAAATAAGTTTTAAGCAGCATTATACAATTAGCTACAGAAACATTTCCATTCATATGAAGAAAATATGAGAATCCGAGAACTTCAGCTTCCTCGAAGAAGCACACAGTCATTCTAACAAAGTAATATTATCAGGACTTGAGAAAAAGGCTTAGATTGAGCTTGCTTGAGTTGACTGGAGTCGTCTCACCGACACTAAAGTTAAAGCATGTATGGTTGTGCATAAAAGTGATTCAGAAAGCAAGTTTCAGCGTACTTTCTAAAAAAGTAACTCTTAAGCACAGTCAATCGAACTAATCATCAATAACAAAAAACTCCAAAAGCAAGTACACAAGTAATGCATGCGTGGATGTTAATCAACAGTGTAATGACAGAAATGACAACTGAGTTTCTCTATTAAGAATAATTCAAATCAATTGATAATCTACACTTTCGTAGAAACTAGGCAAGCTCAAACAGCAGCTTGGTGCAATCAAGATGGATCAACATTTTCATTTCCACGATTGACCACTTTCAAATACCAAATCTACATGCCAACTTTAACAACGAAGATTATAACTTTTGTTCCGTCTTTCATACTATCTAACATTGTCAAGTCCATTTTACCAAGCATGCCTCCATTGTTAATAACTTAATATAAGATAATAAGCAGCATGTGTTCTCAAAATCCTCCATCATTCCAATTTTTCAGCAACTTGAGCATTTTCCATATTGTTACTATATTAGTCTACAGTAGCTCTTTCCATATGCTGCCCATCATTTTTGACCTTAAAAAACTTACTTCAAGCACAAACAAGGGAGCAACATATTCAATTAGTATAAGGATGTAAGAACACATTAAAGTTTTTTTTTATTAAAAAAAAAAGTTTAAAAACTAAACCCTTCTGATTATTTATTTTCCTTTTTCATCTATGTGTTTTAACTTCCTAACTAGGCACATTTCATATCCACAATATTAGCACCTATACATCCTCTTATATTACACAATAAAAATGTGCAGAATTTTGTGAATATAGCTTGACCCTAAATATAGTTGCCAAATGCAGTGCAATTGAGCTGAAAATAATTTCACTGCACATAAAAAATATATAGTAATCCTTGCCCTGTTCTCAGGTGTGACACCCCACGACAGACAGGTAGCAAGCAGTTAATTTTTCTCAAACTAACTACGTGTATGCCTGCCCTGAAGCAGTATCGGTAAGCCTGTGAGTCACATTAGGGAATATCATAAAGATCATGACTTTTTTCCAAATAAAATCCATGAGTTCCCCTAAAAGCAAAACTAGGACATTTGCATCATAACAAAATAATCCACTCGTCATTTATGCAATGCAAAATTAGGATATTGTTTCATATCAAAGATAATCCAATTCTATTCATTCATGTAAACATTTACTGTTTACATCTTTAAAAATGTTAAATAAGATCATCCAATCCCTGAAATGCAAAGCTAGGATATTGCATCATGAGAAAAGACAATCCAATTCTATTCATTTGTGCAAACTTAAATTGTTTACATCTTAAACACGACCAGTAAGAGATAATAACACATTAAACACCTAAATTCTATTTAATGCCCTGAAATGAGCTGCAAACAAAAAAGTAATATTCTAGCGACTATCTAGCTATTTCAAAAATACCCAAACCATTGTTTACATAATTCAGTATATACCTCAACCTGCACCGCACCAGATTCTTCCAGCATCCATCCCAGAATTAAATCCACCTCTACATCAGATTATCAAACAGGTCATGTTACATACCATCCAGAAAAAGATATGTGCAGGCAGATTGGTTTGGGTGCAAGCACGCGCAGAAGCACAATTATGCGCTAAACACTCACACACGTTAGGGAGGTTGAGAAGGGGTACCTTAGGATCAAGAATCTGGCTTCATCTACCTTCTTCAATCTACTTCTGCAAGAAATAAAATCCCAAATTATCAAATTCTGAAATCAACCCACAAGAAAACGATATACAAAAAATTAATCACGCGCACAAAGGGAAGATTTCCTTACGAGAGCATCATGAACCCTGTATGAGTCAGTTGTAAGCCCCACCAAATACAATCCCGGAAATACACCCTGCAAAACAACACATAAATGAAAAATCCCACAAAACGCAGGAAAAAGAAGAAAACAAAAACTGGTTTGAATTGACATACAAGAAAACAAAAACTGGTTTGAATTGACATACATCGAGTTGTTTCTGAATGTTTTTGGATCTCTTCTTGGGTCTGCGAGCGGGTTTCGACCCAGTTAAAGCGTAAACATCCTCTTCGATCTCCTCCCTTGACAATGAAATCCAAATCCTCATCTTCTCCTTCCTTTCCACGCCCAAGCCCATACCCAAGCCTTCATTCTGCTGCCCTCCTTCCGCCCATCCCCTCAGCCTGTTTGACTTTACAGCACTAGTAGTGCTATTGATTCTGCTATTTTCAACTGTTGTTTCTTTCTTGGCCGACGCCGCCTTGACCTCCTTCCTCGGCCTCAAAAACCACGGCTTGCCCCCCCAATTCTCCTCATCATCGGCACAAACGACACCATTTTGTGGTGGACTTTTCGGAATAGTGGGGGGATGTTCCGCTCTAGTCTTAACGGCTCGGCTCTCGGAGCAGGAATCAGGATCAAGGTGGCGGTTGTCGGGGGAATCGCGGCGGCGGAAGCGGTGATGTTGTGAGGTGGAGTTCTTGTGCGCCCATTTGAGTTGGGGCAAAGAGAAGTTGTGCAATGGCTGTGATTTTATGGGCGCCGCCTCCATCAGAAGCACCACCACATGAACACCTTCAGCCGTTTCTTTGTGAGTTTTAAGAAATTTTACTATAAGAACTGAAAATCCTGGAAGAATAAGTGTGTGCGTGTGGAGGTGAATGTAAGTGTATGTACATAGAGAGAGAGAGAGGAAGAGAGAGTGGGGGGATGTAACAGAGGTGATGAAGGAGGAGAATAGGTCAGAAAGTAAGAGGGCACGCTACGTATATATGGTGTTGTAGAACCTGTACAGAAGTGGAGGTTTTAGAGTGTGTTTGGTTATAGAGTTATGGAAAAGAATAAGTCCTTATTTGGACTCCATTAAAAATGTATTTTTGGATAGTAATATATTAGAGAATGTGTGGATAAAGAAGAATTCTGAGTTGTGTGTAATACTATTTTATTGAATAATGTATGATTGAAAATAAGATAGAAAAAAATGTATTTTTAGAGAATAAAGGCCAAACAGAAGCTAAGGCTATTTATCCCATTGTGGTTAACATCTGGTGTTAGGTAATAAATTAAATAAAAGATGGAATTAAATAACTCATTTAATTGTACTTATTATTTAATTTCATATTAACATTACATAAATTGAGATTATAACTCTAGTGACATTATTCTATGTAAACTGGTATCTATAGTTTGGTAGAAGGTGAAAAGGGTGAAAATTCCGAAAGCATGGTGATAAATCAAAGAATAATGCTATTCAATATTTAGCTTTACAAATGCTTAGCACCCATTTATGTGTTAGTGAGATTACTATCATAATCCTCAATCTATAAAATGTATTATAATTTTATGAATAATGCTATACGTACAAAGTATCATAATGTTCAATATGTAAAATGTATTATAATTTTATGAAAAATGCTATAAGTACAAAGTGGCATGTGATGTTACATATTATGTTGGGTAAAATGATAATTTCAGTTAAATGTGAATATATGAACATCATTTAACTAGTCTTATCATTCAATAACACATTACATAGAGATAATCCTCCACTTTTTACTGGTAGCATTACTCTAATTTTATTGGACAACGTAACAGTGGCCACATAGACATGTGCTAAGCACCAATGAGGTTGAATAACATTACTCAAATTAAAAACTAGATTTTTGTTGATTTAGTATGTAACTAGCGATGTTACGTGCGTTTCACGAGTTTTGTATAAATTTTGTTTTTATTAACACATGAATTGAACGTTTTTCGAAAGTCCGTGAAACAATAGAACTGTTGGCAAAGTGTTATTATTTTCAATAATTACACACTATATGTGAATATTTGCTGGTTAGTTTTGACAAGTAAATATAAGAAATGATGCAATCATTTTATATTACAACACATCGTATATATTTAGGTGTTTAAATGTGAAATAAATTACTTATTGGGGCACATTATAACTGCTTATGCGACTTCATTAGTGTTGACAATTGCAAAAGATACATCACGTATCCTATTATCTAGCCATATACAAGACAAACTAATCAAGAACTTGTTTCTAGCATGAATGATGTAGGTATCATGTTCCACATACATCATTTGTCAACACTAACATGTGGTTGATAGTATCTAATTACATATAGCTAGCAAAAGAGAATAGTAGGACAAACTTCACAGTAACATGGTAGGTTGTTATCAAAAGTATTTTTTTCCCAAAATATTTCAATCATCATTTATTCCATTTTTTCTTTTGGAGTAAATGGATTTGTGCCGGAGATTTTTGAACTTATGTTTTCATCAGAATTCACCTTTGAACTTGAGGTATGATCTGAAGATTTGAAAAGAACTTTTTTTGCCGGAGGTGACCAATCTTCTTGAGAGTCGGTATCAATAATTTTTCCAGCTTATGTAATCATAACTTGAGTATCAACATTTGCTTGGTTTTGTTCTCTTGGACTTGTATGGTCTAAATTTGTTACATAGATGATGTCAAATCTGTAACTTGATGAATTAGGTTCAGTTTGCGTTACTTTCAAATAGAATGTCCGTTTAGTGTTTTGCATTTTTTGAATCATAGCTCGAAAGATTGTCTATGAACCTTGTATGTTAATCATGTATTCCATTAATATTACTTGAGTAAAATATTTGTGGAATGGCAAAATATTTAATTTAGGTTGAAATTTTTAAAGAATTGGTTTGCTCCATAAGGGATTGTGCACTTGTAAATAACAATTTTTCGGTTGGTTCACTAATTGCATTTGCATTCAGCGAACTTGTGACATCTAACACTACACATACTCTAGACCTAAGGTAAATAAGAATTGAGTATTAGTAAATTAAGACATGAGGGAAAAATAAAGAGAATTAGAAAAGTCATGCATAAGTAAAACTGATACCTGTATTTCATAAAGAAAAATAGAAAGTATGATTAGTAGTTAGTATATTTTACCGAGAAATAGCTTTAGAATTGTGATTCTTGCAAAAAATACAAATATATGTCTCTCCAACATCAACATTTTATCGCCGATAGCAATTGCTGCAAGTCATGTATTAATATTTGTCATCAATTTTATCTGTGATTGCTGTGCCATTTACCCAATAAAACTTGTGCCGTTATCAATATGTATGCTTTAGTGATAGATTTACACAAATTATGGAGAGAAATAAAGGATATGATTGGACATATCTTCACACACCCACACACACATATACAAGTTGTTTAAATTGTATATGTAATATGTAACATCACCGCTAAGAGGTGTCCTTGAAGATTCTGAATGGGAGTGAATTTACTATGCAAGAGTGGAGAAAGATTTGTGGGGCTTTTGTCCATGTATGGTTTTTTCAATACCAAATCATCGATCTTAATGGAATTTGCTTTCACCTTTAGAGAATAAGGTCAAGAGAATTAGTAAATGCCGGAGTGATGTGGATAGAGATGTATGAATTGGGAAAAAAGAATAATAAAGTACAGCAACTTGTATATACCATTCCGTCATTTGTTTTACTGTAGTGAAAGGTGTATTTATGAAGAAGGTTGTATGAATTTTTGTGGACAGTTTCAAACCTATGTCATATCATTATGGAGAACACATGTAAAGTATGTCACATAATGCCATGTGAGGAGTTTTAATAATACAATAGAACATACTAAAGAATGATGTAACTTTGACATGTGTTGCAAAGATGATTGATTTTTTCTCAATGTTGTCTGCTATTACTACACATTTTCTGTCAACAAATGAATCCCAAAGTGTAAGTATCATTGTTTTGAAATTCATGCCCACAAGTATGACATCTTGTACCCATGTTTAGTTGCCATCATTTGATTGAATCACTAGGTTAGGCATCATAATAACTACAATTGAAGTATATCTGAAAATTTAAAATGAGTTTTCACATTCTCTTTTTAGTTTTTTAAAACATAACTATTAAACAATTCAAGGTAACTATATTTTTGTAGGATCAGTATATTATTATTTGAAGTACGTGAAATGTGTTGTCTCTTACTTAAATCAGCATCTGTATCCACGTACTGCTCAACCTCATGAAAAAGTGACAGCTGATAGGTTAAGAAAACAAATTCTAGATTATCTTTATTTAGTTCTTGAACACGAGTTCTTCAGATATCATCCATTGAAGAGATCTTGTTGAATATTTGTAATTTTTCATATTGTTCTTCACATAAGCTCTTGAAATTGTATAAGTTTTTTTTCAAAACAAGCTAATTCTAAAAAACAATGATATTGGAATCATATAAGCTAGCCGACAGAGAGATCAACATTGGAAGTGTTTTCAATCCCTCCATTGCACATAAAGACACAACCAATTATAAAATAAGTTCAATTCATGAAAGTGTGTCTTTTATCATGACAAATGAACTAAATCTCGGTCACGTGGCAAATTTGGTGGATTTGTTAGCCAATGATAATGTTTCAGTTGTATTTTATAGTATGCCAATAAAAAAAGTTAAGTAGTGAACAAAATATATATTTACCTTGAAAAGAAGAGCATCGTAAGTTTTCTCTTTAATTGCCTGCTTGCTCTTTAATCAAGTGAATAAAAAGTTAGTATACATAGTGTATCGGGAGTAAACTAAATTACAATCGAAATATTAGGAGTAAAGACACCCTCATCACCGACAATGGTAGCATCGTGATCATATTTCTTTATGATAACATCATGAAACACTCTTTAACAATATACTTGCGGAATTTAAGAACATGTCTAACATGAGAAACAATAAAGATGCCCATTCTCAATTCTTTAATATGAATGAAAAAAGGCAAAGAACACAAAACAGAATTAGAAACCCATGAAAGTTGATTAAACAAACCTTGCCACTGAGAAAATGCATAATCTAACTGATATCTAACGTGAAATATTGCAATAAATGAAGTCAGGAAATCGTATAATTCTCTTCCTCTAAACTCAATTCATTCACATCCGTTCCTTTAAAGTTAATAATATTTGACATGAAGTATATCTAGATTCCCAAATAGACTGATCACATATATTAATATTACATGAACAAGTATTGTTGAAGCTCCGAAGCTTGAGGAGACTTCAAAACTGTGAGCCGTCTAATTTAAAAGTTTTGGACGAACCAGTTTGTTCCTTTAGTTTATTCCATGGAGCCAACAAAATTCGTTCACATACCTACCATTTAAATATTATCTTCCAACTCCAAGAGAAACGTCACAAGTTTGAGCACTTATAAGACATGTGATCAGACTGTACACCAATAAGGTCATAAAGTGCAAGAGCTTACTAATTTACTATTTGTAGAATGCAACATTTATTTTCTATTATCAAATATAAGTATGCTAATATGACTTCTCCCCCATTTTGAAAAGAAATGACTCCCGGTGCTTAAGATTGGAACAATTTAAACATACCCATTACTATAATCCTTGACAGTCATGAGCATAAGGATCTAAATAGACCTAACATTGTTTTCATCATTGGATCCCCTGCCATTTTCATACTCAAGCTTGCAATATAAGATGTGTTAGGTTTTTAATTATGTAATTAGCAATTCTATAAACAAAGGGACTTAATTGTAAATATTGTAAAAGGTCAAGGAGTAATGTGCAATTATATGAAAATATGTTTTTGAGGTCTAGGGTTCGAGTATGGCAAAAGAAGAAAAACACGGCTCGTATTTTAACTAGACTGTAGCCATGGATTGATTCGAGTGTAAAACACAGAACCTCTGTCACTCGACTATCGTCCTGCCTTCGCTCGAACAACATCCTGTCGCTGAGCCCTCGCTTGAGAGACAATGTTGTTCGAAAAATTTTTATTTCACTATTTAAAGGCTTTTTCCCTGACCCATTACTTTCCTAACCTACCTATAAATATCAAAACACATCTGAACGTAAAAAATAAGGTTGATCATTGAGAGAGCTTCATCAGAGAGAATTCCTACATATTATTTCTTTCAACCTTCGTCCTGTGAGATATAAATATCAAAACACATCTGAACGTGATTTGACAAGGTTGATTATTGAGAGAGCTTCATTAGAGAGAATTCCTACATATTCCTTCTTTCAACCTTCGTCATGTGAGATTGTTTTGATGAGAAAAACATCACTTTCATAATCCAAATACCAGACCGTATTTTTCTTCATATCGGTCAGAGTTCTGAAAATCAAGGGAAGGTGACTGGAGTTCTAGTCATTGAAGAACGCGGTATTCTTTGTTGGATTCACAGGAGAAAAACGATTTCACGAAACTAGGAGTTGTTGCAGGATAGCACAATCTCCGAAAACTTTGGAAACCGCAGCTGGGAGTTGGTGCAAGAGCACAGAATCTAGATAGCCGTAGGAATTGCAGTTGGGAGATTAGATAGTACATGTTTTCGTCTAATCTGGTAGACTATAAGTTTTAAATCGTATATAGTGGATTGTTGACTGGCAAAGTGCCCAGAGTTTTTACCCAGTTGGGGTTTCTCCGTGATCATACTGTGCGTTATTCATTGTTTTATTTACTATATTAATATTTAGCGGTATTTAAACATATGATAATCAGATTGTATGATTAATCATCTAGAGATAATTAATTAGTGACTTGTTGTTATTAATTATAAATTTTAATTCCGCATTATCACTTATTTACCCCCTCTAGGTGTTGTTAGGATCAAACAACGTATTTTAAATTAGTATCAGAGCGTTAACTTAATTCCTGACCCTTAATAAAATCTAGATGAGTCAGTCATTATCCGTGCCTTCGTTTTTCAACGAAAGCAACTATGCTTATTGNATCAAACAACGTATTTTAAATTAGTATCAGAGCGTTAACTTAATTCCTGACCCTTAATAAAATCTAGATGAGTCAGTCATTATCCGTGCCTTCGTTTTTCAACGAAAGCAACTATGCTTATTGGAAAGTTCGAATGAGAGCCTTCCTTAAAATTTTGGATGAACGCATATGGATGAACGTTCAAACTGGGTGGACTCCACCTTCAACTACTGTTGCTGGTATAGTTACACCCACTGATATTTCATTATGGACTAAAGCTAATTTAGATGAATGTAACTAGAACAGTAAAGCTTTACATGCCATGTTCATGGCTGTGTCTGCTGAAGAGTTTAGGAGAGTTTCGATGTGTGAAACTGCTAAAAAAGTTTGGGACATTTTAGAAATCACACACGAGGGAATTAAAACGGTTAAAAATCCTAAACTGCAGATATTAACCTCTAGGTTTGAAGAAATTAGGATGAAGGACAATGATTCGTTCAATAAATTCTATGCGTAGCTAAATGACATAGTTAAATCGAGTTTTAACCTATGTGAAAGGATCCCCGAGTCCAAGATCGTTAGAAAAGTCCTTAGATCCCTACCTGAAAGGTTTAGACCTAAAGTCACCGCTATTGAAGAAAGTAAGGACTTAGATGCAGTTAAGATAGAAGAA
>CAIGRP010031368.1:0-27994 GCA_903798385.1 Fraxinus cuspidata
ATATATATATATATATGGATACCATGCTTGTGAAGAGCCTCAAAATAAAGGACCATGTCAAGTACTTAGGTGTTACTTTCCAAATTTTGACGAGGTACACGATGAAGTTAAACTCCCTTAAGTGTGCATTTGGCATTGCCTCTAAAAAGTTTCTATACTACATTGTCAACTAAAGAAGTATTAAGGCCAACCACAAAAAGATCAAGGCCCTAATAGGGATAAGGTCTCCTAAAAAATCCAAAGAGGTACAGAGCCTCCCTAGGCGGGTGGCAACACTGAGTCACATTGTTTCAAAAGCCATCAATAAATGTCTTTCCTTCTTCAAAGTTTTCAAAGAATGGAAGAAATTCCAATGGACAGATGAGTGTGAAGAGGCTTTCCAAGAGCTAAAAAAAGCAACTGGGTCAGGCTCTNTTCCTTCTTCAAAGTTTTCAAAGAATGGAAGAAATTCCAATGGACAGATGAGTGTGAAGAGGCTTTCCAAGAGCTAAAAAAAGCAACTGGGTCAGGCTCTCATCTCCAAACCAAAGGCCGATGAGCCCGTATTACTATATTTAGTCGTATCTAAAGAGGCCATAAGCTCAGTCTTGCAAGAGAAAAAGGTAAGCATGAACTGTTAATATACTATGTGAGCAAAGCCCTCCTACAAGCGGATGCCCGCTACTCAGATCTAGAAAAGTTTGCCAGTTCCCATGTTACCACTTCAAGAAAGTTGATGCCATATATCCAGTCTCATAGCATACATGTGCTAACAAAATTTTCACTTAAGCAAATGCTTCAGAAGACTGATACCTCGAGGAGGTTTGTGAAGTTGACGGTAGAGCTGAGTTAATTCAACCTTGTGTCAAGTTAAGGACCTCCATTAAAGGTCAAGCCTTTACAAACTTCGTAGAGGAATTTACCTATGTCCCTATAATAGAGGAGACAATGGAACCCATAAAGCTCTCCATGTGGAGCCTTTTTGTTGATGGCTCCTCTAGAGGGACGATCCAGGAATGGAGTGGTCTTGATAAGCCCAGATTACTACAAACATAATTGTACAATGAGATTTGGTTTCAAAGCCTCCAACAATGTTGTTGAATACGATAAACTCCTAGTCGACCTCAATTTTGTTAAGGAGATACAAGTAAGGAGGCTACTTATAAATAGCTAGTCCCAACTAGTTGTAAGCCAAGTTGATGGCAATTTCACCGCAAAAGGCAAAAGCATGACGTTGTACCATGAACAAGTAATGGATCTTCTCCCATCATTTGAAAAATTTAAGTTGGTGCGAATTCCACATCTCGAAAATGCCCATGTCGATGCACTATCCAAGTTGGCTTCCAGCAAAGACTTCAAGTTACTAAAAAATAGTGTCAATTAAGCATCTCGCTAGACACCATATCTTAAAGGAGGAAGAAGTGATGTGAATTGAAGGTACACTGTCATGGATACTAGGGATCAGGTCGTGCAGGCAACAATGAGAAGCCCACAAACTAAGAAGAAGAGTTGCACATTTCATTCTCCAAGATGATGTGCTATACAAGAGAGGCTTTGACTCATCCCTCATTCGATGTATAGGAGGAGAAGAGGCAACATATTCCTCCAAGTAATTCATGAAGGTGTATATTACAACCATACTGGAGGACCTACACTTACAAAAAATGAGCTTAGGCCATATATTGGCCTACCTTGAAAATTTATGCCCTTCAATTTGTGTGTAGCTTGTAAGTGTGACAAGTGTCAATGCCTCTCAACCTTATAAAGACAACCCTTCCCAGAACTTGCAATTGTTTCTTGCTCTTACCCATTCTCCGTTGGAAAATCGATTACTTCACAAAGTGGGTAGAGGCTGAACATTTGGCCAAAATCACAGAAGTAAACACTTCCAAACCTCTGGAAGAATATCATATGTCAATTCAGCATTCCTCATACGATTGTATTTGACAATGGGAGAAAATTTGACAACAAAAAGGTTAGAGAGCTTTGTAAAGACCTAGGAATGAAGAAGCACTTTTAAATACCTCACCACCCTCAAGTAAACGGTCAGTTCAAAGTCGTTAAGCAAAACTATCAAATATACCTGAAAAGGAAACTTGATCTCTCTAAATGAATATGGGTTGACGAACATCCTCAAGTGTTGTGGTTTATTCATAGCACAAGCTGAACTGCTACTGGAGACACCCTTTTTTACATGGCATATGGGGTCAAAGCTATGACTCCAATAGAAGTGGGATTATCCTATCCTCATTGCTTACACTTCAATGAGATATCTAATGATGAACTAAAGAGGTGTGAACTTGACTTGAAGAAAGAATAGATAATTCCCAAGGGATCTGAGCTCTTACTAGCGAAAGATAACCCGCTACTACAATGTCAAAGTGAAGAAGAGGTCATTTAGCATAGGTGGCCTTATATTGAGGAGATTCTTCCTCTCTTTAGAAGAACCAGATGTAGGCATATTGAGCCCCAACTAGGAAGCCCCATACCACATCGAAGAAAAAACTATGACTTGGGACTTATAAATTTGAGGACTTGGATGGAAATGCACAACCTTATTCATAGAAGATAGAGTACATAGGAAGATTCTATCAGTGAGCAAGGCCCATCTATTCAGCTGGATGATCTTTCTCAACCCATGTAAATACATTATCCTCAATATAATGGATTTCAATATGAATGAGTTCATTCTTTTAATTTTCTTCCATGGAAAAAGCTCTTCACATGGATGAACATCCACCATGAAAGAAAGTCAAAATGTTTCGAAATGAGAGGTGCGAAACACCCCCACGGGATGGTCCACCTTGTACCTACGAAGCAAAGCCTCCCATGTATGAACTTTCCTCTATGGAAGAAGCTCTTGGCAAGAATGTTTTTTAAATTACATCCAAATAATGAATTAAAGATACTCTTAGTTGAGATGTTGTGTGGCATAAATGTGAAAAATGTCATAATGCAACGATGACTTGTCAGCAATGCACTGAACTATTGTTTAAATTCACCAATCATATAGCTCCATCATAGCAAAAAAGTTCAAGCTCATGTCGATTAGATGAATTGGAACTTGACCAAATAATTGTATCTTTCACTTAATGTTACTATAAAAGAAGAATGCATGTTCATTATGGAGAGCTAAATTGAATTTATATACTCACATGTACATTCTTCAAGAATAGTCCTAATGATTTAGGCATTGAAGTTTATACAGAGGTTGACCCTCTAGAAATATTTTTGTAATATCTCAAAAAATTCATCATATTTTTTCAAATATTTGATGTATTTTATATTCCATAATTTTAATTATTATAGGAGATATAGTATAAAATATAATGTAAAATATAGTTGAGGTACAATTAAGGTAATACATTCGTCTTGGTCTCCTAGTCATTTAGTGATTTGAGGAGACAAAAATCAATATTTCGATGAGTTCTTTGACAAGGTGTATTGGAATTATTCTTCCAGTTAGAATACACATACCGTAGGTGGAACGTAAATAGTGATAATGGTATAAAAATCAAAATGAACAATTTGAGTGACCAACTTTAGGTGATTATAACTTTTGATCAGGTGGACGGTTTTGGTTAATAACAATGGAGAATTAAAGTACCCTATAAAGAATTTGCATTGGTACCAAGAACTTGGTTTTATGACCTTGATCGATAATCCAAAATCAAGCAAGACATGGAAGGTTAAAACTGCAAAATTTGACAGAATAATGTAAAATCTCTACGAGTAAATGTGGCACTATGTAGAGATCTCAACTCCTTTTGTTTCTTTACTTAATCACCAAAATATAGAGAACGCCTTGGTGACTAAGCTAATTTTTATACCATCTTGGGAGAACCCATGTTGGATTTTGATTTTCGGAAAATCTCATTTGATAGTCGGTAGAGAATTTATCTTTGCCATCTCTTCTTGTTCCTATATATTGTGTAGGGTGTAAAAATTTCTCTTTCCACACCCAAGGAAACTCTACAAAACATAAATACACACTCCATCTATTGTAAAGAAAGAAGAAAAAACAATCAAGTAGACGTTTAAAATTTCTTAGATGTAAAGTTAAGTCGACTTTCTATTTTTCATCTACCTTTCTTATCATATATGGAGGTTTGATTATCAATGTAGGGTTTCCCATATATACTTTTTCTACAAGTTTTATTCCCAGTTCTATCAAGTGCCGGTGCCACCACCCGTATGTTTGATACCTAGAGAGTGGATTTTGTTACGCATCTTCCAGCAAGGCTCTAGAATATAGTAGCCATGTCATAAGTAAACCTAGACCCATACTCCATATCCTTATGTCCATGTGGCAATTTAAGTTGAACCCACATAAAGAGGCTAAATCCCTATAGAGAGTGTAAACCCATATGGCGATCAAACCCTCATGGACGAGGTAAGTCGATATAAGGAGCTGTAGAGGATCTTTCGTACAAGATATTTTATGATTGATTGATATGACCACTCATAGCAGCAGCCACTCTACTAAATTAATATGTCAAGTCCAGTCTTTACAGCCTTTGCCATAAGGCTGCAAATAGTCAGAACATTAAATGCATTTGAGCTTAGGATTGACAAAATGGTGCCAATGATAAGGCGCTTTGGCTGTTAAGAAAAGACCACATATTTATTAATCCAATGGTTACTATTTATTATCTTCAACTATAAAAAGCTCAGACAATGTGTCATTTGAAGGTAATGCAAAACACACTCCATCTACAAGTTTTTTCTCATTATTCTCTTTACATACACTCCTAGATCCGAACCCTATTTTCTTAAGTGGCTCGTATATTTAGCACGTCCTATACCCAAACATTCACTCATACGTAAACTGACTTGACAATCGAAGTACTCATGGTTGCCTTCCCTACCCTTAAAGAAGGCCATATGCTATAAAGGTTTGTCCAAGTGTGCAAGAAGAGGTTACATGGATTTGAGAGGATTCGAGATTTGTTGGCCACGTCATCCATATAAACATGAGGTTAACATATTGGCATCGTTTGTGAGATGATGTACCTTACTCGTTGATAATACTTGTGTAGATGCTCTATATTCTATAGATGAAGCCATGGCTTTCCATCCAGGTCAAGAATCTTGTATGTAATGGGTTGTAATTTATTTTTTATGTACTAGGGGTCTAATGTGTCTATACCATGTTCTTTTGAAGAAAGGAGGACATTTCTTAACATAAGGTTTCCTACTTGAAATGACCTCTTCTTGACATAATTGTTGTAATAATCAGTTATATTTCACTGACGGAGGCGAGCTTTATTTGTGATTCGTCCCTTTTTTCTTCAAAGAAGTTGAATCACTTCGAAAAGAGAGATGCGAAGTACCCTAAATGGGGCCCACGTTGATACCTACAAAGATGAAGCCTCACATGGATGAACCATTAACCATTGTGGAAGCCTTTAGTATGGATAAAACTTCCATCATGTAAAAAGTCGAATTGCTTCGAAATGAGATATGCAAAGTACACCAAAGGGAGTCCACCTTGATACCTATTAAAATGAGGCCTCGCATTGATGAATCATCCGCATGGGAGAAGTCCTTGGCATAGATGAATCATCCACCATGCAAGGAAGTCGAATCGTTACGAAATATGAAGTGCTAAGCACCCAAAAAAGGCCCCACCTTGATCTACAAAGACGAAGCCTCCCATGGACGAACCATCTACCATGGGAAAAGTCATTGGCATAGATGAATCACCCACTATACAAGAAAGTCTAACCACTTAGACTTGAAATGTGGGAAGCACTCCAAGGGAGCCCACCTTGATATTTACGAAGACGAAGCCTCCCATAGATGAACCATCTGCCATGGAAAAAGCTATTTCGCATGTATGAACCATCAACCATACAAGAAAGACCAACCTTTTTGAAAAAAGAGGTGCGAAGCACCCTTAAGGGGCTTACCTTAAAAACGTAAAGTATAAATCAACATAATACTCTAAAAGGATTTTATTTTCGAGTCCTAAACGCTTGATCAATTTTTTTGCAGAAAGCTAAGGCAATTTATTAATTCTAAATATTGTACAAAGTGGAAGTGTAGTACCTCGGAGTTACAAAGAAAAGAAAAGGAAAAGCCTGGACTCCAAGAGGCAGTGTCTAATAGATGAGCCTGATCTTTAGTTTCGAGGTCTACCACTGAGTCTTCTGATGTAGTAGTCAATTCTTTTGGAAGAAATTCATCCTTCAAAGAAGACAAATCCAAAGAGGGATGTAGCTTGGCCATCTTCTTCAAAACTTTTTCGTATGCGACCTCTAGTAAAGTTCGAGGCCATCATACACAATTGTTTCGTGGATGTGAGCAAAATACTTCTTCATTGTAACATCTTCGATAATATTAACTTAATGCCTCAAATTAGCCATCTCCCAATTCAGGCTCTCCAACTAAGCTTTAACTCATTCTTCTCTTTGTTTACTGCCTCCAAGGCATTAGAAGTTTTTTTTGAAGATTGTATGAGGAGGGTAAAAAGAGGGCCAAATCCAACCAACGCAATAATATACTCCATGCCAGGGCACTGCCTTTTCCGAAACGAAACATACAATACTATCAAAACAACATATTTTGATCCAGAAAGTCTACGCATTATATGAATATTCATACATGAATTTAGGGGATTATCGTTACACCTCTCCCAAATGAGACCCAAAAATGGCCACATGGCAACCACAAAAAGATTAAACCCAGGCCCATATTCCGATTCACCAAATCCACGTGGCAAAGTCTCGTTGAACCCCCGTGAGAAGGCCAAACCCTTGCAAAGGGGCCGAATCCCTAAACTTCCATGAGGAGGTCGAACCCTCACAGATAAGGCGAGGCGATATAGGGATCTTCTGCTTAAGATCTTCACTGATTGATTGATATGACCATTTCCTACATCAACCATTCTAGCAAGTCAAAATATCAAACCTAAACCATTTCCTACATCAACCATTCTAGCAAGTCAAAATATCAAACCTAATCCTTACAACCTAGGTCATAGGGCTATAAAAGGGTCAAGAAATTTAATGCACTAGAGTTTATGATTGACAGAATGACACCTATGACAAGACGTCTCAGCCATTAAGATGAGATCACGTGTCTTTTCATCTAACGATTTTTCTTTTTTATCTATTACTATAAAAGCTCACACTTAATGTCATTTGAAAGTAATGCAACTTTATACCCTTGAGTATAACTTTGCTCTCATATTATTCTTTACATATACACTCGAAGATGAAAATCCCTTTGTTTTTATGGTTCACGTTTTTATCACGTCCTTCACCAAATTACTTACTCTCAAATGGACTGACTTAACTATCGAAGTGATTGCGATCACTTCCTCCACCACTGGAGAAGGTTACATGCTCCAGCGATTTATCCAAGTGTGTAGGAAGGATGCTACAGTTATGCAAAAAGAATTGAATTTGTTGGCTATGTCACCCTTAAAAAAATCAAGTCAACGCATTTCGTTAACTTTTTATCAATAGTTGCTAAAAATATGATATTTATCTAAATAAAATGGGGCTTAGTAACAAGTAGGGTTTTAGAAAGCTAAACAAACGGAGCAATGTTATGTGTACAAAATTTGTTTACAAAATTTGGTTACAAAATGCATGGCAAGATCTAGACCAGTTTTTGAAATTATTGACCTAGATTTTGCCACACTCATTTTGTCAAATAATTTTGTAACCCAAATTTGAAAACATAGCATTTCACAAACAATAGATATACATATGAATTTAGGGGGTATTTGATGGATATTATTGGGGAAACAATATATTTTAAATAGTGATATGATGAGAAATATATGGTTAAAAGGCAAGAAAAAGTTAATGAAGTGATGAAAAATATTATTTTATTAAAAAATATGTGATAAAAAAATGAGTATTGAAAAAATGCATTTAAAACAAAGTGCGTAAAACTTGACTACTTTGTATTCCCAGCAAAAGTCAACTATGATTAGCTGAGAATTTCTATTTTCGCCACAGGATGATTCACGTAGCAAATCAGAAATCTGGGCCGATCTATCTCCTTTCTTAAACGTGTTTCCAAGAAATAAAAAACAAATCTTTGAATCCCAAAGTTTCTTACTGATTTGGGGGTGTTCTTGACGGGTTATTCAATACTTTGTGACTTTTCTCGGATTTATAAGATTAGTCAACTTTGTAAGTCGTTGATTTTATGGTTCTTAATTCTCAACCTCTCACTCGTTTGATCGTTCGTTAGTAATTTCAGAATCTCATTTCTTTTCTTAGAAATTAGAGTGTGTTGTATAACGGTACTTTAGAGATCTTATATATGTCGATTCCGTACAGAAAACCCAAAATCAAAGATGTTGCTTTTCGACGTTTATTATCAGTAGTTTTGATTACTCTATCTGGGGTTCTGTTGTTGGTGTTTGTATTGAAAACAAATTCAGCTGCAGATTTAAGTTTCACTTATTCAGATGATGCTGATGCAAATTTTGGATCGACTCGTCGATCTACTAAGGTTGTTGGTAAGGATTTGAAGCTTCCTAAGCAGAATGAGTTTTCAATTTCATTGGAAAAGCGTAATCAAATGCCCCCAAGGAATTTGGATTTGTATCCCACTTTAGCCAAGGATCATATAGTCATTGTTTTGTATGTTCATAACCGGCCTCAATATCTACAAGCAGTTGTGAATAGCCTGTCCCGCGTAACGGGAATTAGTGAAACTCTATTGATTATTAGCCATGATGGTTACTTTGAAAAGATGAATAAGATTATAGATGGTATTAAGTTTTGTCGAGTGAAACAAATTTTTGCCCCCTTTTCTCCTCATGTGTTTCCTGATAGTTTTCCGGGCATTTCGCCATTGGATTGTAGAGAAAAGCAGAATTCAATTAAAGATAACTGTGAGGGAAATCCGGATCAGTATGGGAACCACCGGTCACCAAAGATTGTGTCCTTGAAGCATCATTGGTGGTGGATGATGAATACGGTATGGGATGGGTTAGAGGAGACAACCCTGCACTCGGGTCATATTCTTTTCATAGAAGAGGATCATTTCATTTATCCTAATGCATATCGTAATTTGCAGTTATTAACGAAACTGAAGCCTGAAAAGTGTCCCAGTTGCTACGCTGCAAATCTGGCACCGTCTGATGTGAAGTTGAGGGGTGAGGGTTGGGATAGTTTGATAGCTGAGAGGATGGGAAATGTGGGTTACTCATTTAACCAAACTGTATGGAGAAAGATACATAGAAAGGCAAGAGAATTTTGTTCTTTTGATGATTACAATTGGGATATAACGATGTGGACAGAGGTTTATCCTTCATTTGGGGGACCGGTTTACACATTACGGGGGCCTAGAACTAGTGCTGTTCACTTTGGGAAATGCGGTTTGCATCAGGGTCAGAGTGAGAAATCATCTTGTATCGATAATGGTGCCGTGAATATTGAATTAGAAGACATTGATAAAGTTCCCAATGTGCAATCAAGCTGGGGAGTACATGTATATAAGAACCAAGAAGGTTATAAAGCCGGCTTTCGGGGTTGGGGGGGCTGGGGGGATACAAGGGATCATCAAATGTGTTTGGAATTTGCGAAGATGTATGGTGGTTTGGATGCTGGCAAGAAGTGATAGACCGCCCATTATGTGTAAAATTAGCTAAGATGCGACTCTGAAAGAAACATCTCTCGTTTGAAGAGCAATGGCATGGTTAACCGTACTAATCAGTGCAAACGGGTATGGTCTAATTGTTGCATTTACAAAAGTGGGCATTAAATGTTATTACAACTACAATTTTCATGTGTGTAATATGCTTTGGGGAAAAGCTGATTATTATTTTTTCCACATTTGTACTGTGAGAAATTTAAAATTGTCATATCTGATATAGCATTTCTTAGTTTCTTATTCATAGAGTTTGGTAGCTCTTCTGTTGCAAATCACACTGTCATTACGTAGAAGGTGACTTGGTTGTGCGGCCTAAAATTCTTTGTTTTTACATTTGTAATGGTATGAACTTTATATTTCGGAATCGCAGAACTACATATTTTTATCAGTACAAGCTGTTTTTCTTTTGTTATTCAATTTGTTGTAATTAATGTTTTGAGATGTAATATTTTTTTCAGCCTTTAATTCTAGACTAAACTTTGTCTTCTTCTGACTATGGTGCTGTCTTATTGGATGAGAATTTGGTTTTACAATTAAAGATTAGGAAAAATTATAAGGCGAAAATGATTTCATCTGCTCCTTTTGTCCTTCACCCCCTTTCAAAGTTAAGAAAGCTAAAATTAAGTTAAAAGACTTTTGGCTATGGTAAATAAACTAAAGGTTTTTGCACAATGTTCATATGAAATGAGAAAAACCAGATATTATGCTTTTGGATGTTGATAAGTTGTGCATGGACTTTAAAATTAATTAGAAGTATTTCAAGGTGGAATTGTTGACTATGGTCATAGGTCACTGTGCATGATAGACATATTATATTGTGCTTTGTCTTTAGCTCATTTGTTACTTAGCTTCTTGGAAAGTTACACTTAAAAAAAGTATTTTCAATTTTGGTTATTGTGTTTGTTAGAGGCTAAAAGGGAGTTTTGTTGTTTACATTTTAACATGCTAGAATTTGGTCAGTCTTACGGAACACTGGAATACAGGGGAAAACATGTGTTGAATACTAGATGTCTATCTGGGATTTTTCTAAGTTCCTCTTTGCACCAAGAGAGATGTTGGGGTGGGGAGGGGGGAATTAAAAGCACTTGCACCCGGAACAAACAAGAAATAATCTATACAGAAAAAGAGAAGGATATTTAATACATTTGACAGGGATGTTGCAGCATAGTTATGGATTGTGTGAGGGAAGCAAGCACACGAACAAATGTGATGTGAGTTGGGTGCATCATGGACACCACTCTGCAGTTGGCATTGTTTGAATTTACCTGCGTATAGACCCTAATGACATTTTTGGTAAAGAGGATTGAAGATCTAAAAAGAAAAGCTAATGTCTTGTTTATTATACTTTGCAGTCTAATAGCTTTCAGCATTGCATACCAATGCACTAAAAGTTGCCTACTTAGCTGAGCAGGAACTTAGAGTGAACTTTAGTCAGTCACAGTGTTTCATGTAGTTATGCATTTCCACCATGACATTCTACTATATTCTAGTGCCATCACTTTGGATTAGACATTTTCTATGTACTTTTTTTTTTTTTTTTAATTCAATTCAAATTGAATTAAATAGTGATCTTTCTAATGTTACTTTCATAGACCTGTGATTGTTATCAGTTGGGATTTTTCCATAATTAAGTAATGAAGTTACCTTTTTATTTCTGCTTTGCCTTGTTAGTGGGGACTTCCTTTTCCGTCATGCATGCAGTTTCTCTGGATGCTGCTTGTACTCGGAATATTCAAACTTTTTGGAGCAAACTAGTTTTTGCTCGATTAATTTATGCATATTTCCAACTCTATCTTCATAAAGCACCAAAGCAAAGTTCATGTTTGTCTGCAACGTAAATCTTTTGCATTGGACGAGGTGGCAGTTGTCTCTAGTTGCCTACAGATACCAACAGGACGTGTATATGCTAATATCCTTTACTATTCTACAACGTAATGTTGTGCTATTTTCCCTTCGCTATTCTACTTCAGAGTCAATGCTGAAACTAGGTATCTTGTTTTCTCATGAACTTTTGGCGAGCTAAAGCTTGTAAGAATTAATGGTTTTCCATTCAAAAAATTGCCAGTTTAACGCTAGAAAATGTTATTTACGGTTTTCCCTTTACTATCCTACTTCAGAGCCATTGCGTGTTGAATTTAGTATCAAATATTTACTACTTTTTTATAGATTGAATTTGCAGTTGCAGCAGTTTTCTTGGTTTTATGAACTATCATTTGCTTTAATTCTGTATTCAAGCTTGTCTGAAAAATGAGATCTTTTGATCTCAAATAGGTTAATGCTTACCCTCGTGCTCTATTAAGGTAGGTAGTGATGGCATGAGAGTCCATGTACTCGAACCCACCCACCTGAGTATGAAGTGACACTTATTTGTTGGCGTTATATATCCCTGTTTGGTTTAGCTTAAATTTTGAATTAAAATTGAAGTCGAAGTCTAACAATTGATTTTAACTACATGGTTCAGAGGATCCATATTTTATCAATTTTTATCAAAATTGACTAAGAATTTGATTTTTATATAAATTAAATAGGGGCATAGTGAGTGAGATAATACGATGAATAGTGTGTGGTCTAAAAAAAGCATGTACTCAGCATTAAAAGTTAAGACTTGGTCCAAGTTTGAACTTCATTCTCAAAAAATTATTTTTTTAAAACATATTTTTAATCACACATTCTTCTAATAAATTAATTTTACATGTAATTTTAAAACTTTTTTCTATTTTTTAATTATACATTCTCCAAAAAATTACTATTACAAAAATTTATTATCCTTAAAAATGAAGCTTAAACAAGTGCTTAATAACTAACACGACCTTTTAATTCTTAGAAAGTCATATGGTTAAAATAAGAAGAAGTTATGTTAAGATTTGATGACACGTGGTCATGTAACACCATACAATACAAATACTATAGGTTGGTTATATTTAATTAAAAATAAACAATATTTGTTCTTTAAGCTAACGTTTATGATGTAATGAGTGATACATGCTTATAAATAGCTAGTTACAAAAAATTTCTCTCTCGTCAAAATTTTTTTATATACAGGCCATTTAGTAGACTGACGTGGCGTTTCATTTTATTAAAATGGGATTTTTAACGATATAAAATTTATTGAATAAATGAAGTAATAATTCTCGTTAAATAACTTTGCTTAGATAATTCAAAATTTGTGCAAAATAAAATATCTTCTCATCCAACGCCTGCCCCTGCTCTCACGTAGCTCCATATTCCACTATTACTAGATGGACTTCTTCAACTGCAGCCATATGATTGAGATCAATTGCATGACAGACAATAGTATACATAACTTTCTTTTTTTTTGCCCTTTTTACTCTTATTTATTTATTTATGGATTTTTTATATGATTAAATTTAACATCCCTCAAATAATTGCTTCTTGAATTGATCAATAATCATGCTACAAGTTAACTAAATAAATAATTATATCAAAATCACTTTTCATAAATTTTCTTAACATAATGTGAACGTTTTCTTATAAGTTTACCAAGCCATGTCGTTGTATGGATGAAAGAATATTCTAGTTGATTGTCAAACTTGCTAATCATCGGGAAAATGACTCAGTCGCAACCAATTAGTTCAATTGAAAGACCTAAATAAATTAAGTCTTGATCAATGTCTTGAAGTTCAATATTTTGATACTTTTGCGGTTTGATATTTAATTGAGTGTAGATTATTAGGTTCTTTATATATTTATTACACTATTAATATCTAAGCTTGACTTGGTCAGAACAAACAAATGGAATCGCCTATAAGTCAGTTATACTAGTCAAAAAATGTTGATATCTAAAAAAAATAATATCATTATTTGAGGTATGATAATAATTAATCAATTACTACGCCTCATATGAAGATGCTCCATATCATCGTCAACATGGCAGCGAGCTAAGTAAATCAACAACGTTCGCACTCCACTACATTTCCTACCTGGCCGAGGTGAGGCCATACAAGGTAACTGAGGTTATCATCATTTCTCCGATCTGGAGTGCCATGATTCAAGGGAAGAAGTGCGAGGCTACTAACTTCCACGTTTACAAAAGGCATCTTTCAGTTCACACCTTCTCAAAAGATCTTCCGTATGAGATTCACCTATGATTGATTGATGTGACATCACTGCAGCAGACACCTAAAGGTCAAATCGTCAATCTATATTTTAAAGATCAGATTAGGCTTTAGAGTTGCTTCTCATCAAAATCATTAAATGCCCGCCAGCCTAGAATTAATCGAGTGACACTTATGAGAAGACCTCAGCCGTCAAGATGAGATCATGTGTCACTTCATCCAATAATTATCATTTCTTCTCTAATGTAAAGCTCACAAATAGTTTCATTTGAAGGTAATGCAAATTTAAATTCTCAAGTCATAACTTTTCTCTCATCATACTTAATGGTTCACGTCTCTTGCACGTCTCCCACTCCTTCATTTATAAATTGACTGACTTGATCGTCAAAATGCACGCGTCTGCCTTCCCTCCACTTCAGAGAAAGCCACGTGTGACTTACAGTTTATCCAAGTGTGTAGAACTAGAGGCTTACGTGGAGGCGAGAGGACCTGTGATTTGTTGACCATGTCGTCCCTAAAAAACAAGGTCAACAGATTGATGCCATCCGTAGGAAAACGCACTAGAACATGAACATCCCGTGGAAAAAGTTCATCGAAAAAGTGCTTCTAGTTCCCCTTTTGAAAAAAAATTTTTCTTCTTGAAGAAAAAACAAGTGGAAGTTCTAAAGAAAGAATAAGTGTTTCTAAGTTCTATATTGATTTGGGTATACATATTCCTTGAAAAAACAAGGATTTTAAGGTGAAAATTTATTTAAGATCCACTCTTTGAATAATTAAGGCATCCACCTATAGTAATACTAGTGAAGAAGATGCAAACCCAATTAATAATGAAGCCTCTCAAGAAGAGGTCCTCCAAACCAATGTCGCCACTAGAGGCCACATCATTATCACTACCCAGTGGTACGACATCTACACGCGTAACTGTAGAAGTGGCCTAATGGTCGCCACATGAGAAGTATCACGACACAAAATGACATCATTCAAGAGCTCCTCATGCAAATGCAAGGACCAGGAGGTTATCAAATGCCTCAAAACATGCCCCAACTAGGCCTCTTTGACCAACAAGAAGAAGATGAGGTATAAAGTTAAATGGCACATTCTAGTAGATACAAGAGAGGTGCTAGCATCGATGAAAGGGAGGTGGGAGTGGATGTGTTTTCAAATTACGCTTTCCGCTGACCTACAGATGACCCACTCTTTGGAGAAGACAATTTATCTCCTAACTATGAGCGAGAGCAAAGGACTCAAAGGTCCACTAATGTCTTTGATAGAATCGAGCCATCGGTGCCTAGAAATCGGTTACCTCAGCCACCAGCGCCTAAAAATAAGCCCCAACAACCTCCTCACATTTCAAAACTACACAAGCATATGCAAGGCCAAGATCCTCAATCTTCCCACCTAGAAATAGACATAAGAAGAGAGATGAGAAAAATTTGAGAAAGCAAGTGGGAACATCCCAACCACCACATTAATATCTGAACTTGACGACGACAATGATAATCTACCATTGTTCCAAGAGCTTCGAAGTGTACGTATGCCAATTTACTTCCCACCTCCAAAAGATTCCATGTATGAAGAGAGCGTGACCTTGAGAAGTACCTCAACGACTTTAAGTAGAGCAGCCGAGATTTAGTATAGTAGAATACCAGCATGAAGCAAAGTTTGCCTGGCCTCAAGAATGCTTTCATAAATTAATATTTGGCCAAAAATGGTGGAGAAATTCACATTCAACTCCTCTAAGACATGATGCAAGCTGTCGGTGAAATGTTGAATAGCTACTTGCTCGTTTTACCCATGAGATGACCTACTGCAAAAAGAGTTATTGATAGAAAGGCTAGTATACCCTCTATGGAACCCTTAACATGAACGCCCTATTTTGGAAGGATGTTCGAAATAAAAACCCTACAACCTACGATGAATTGGTGGAGATGATGATTGTTGAAATCATCAGTGAAGATATGATTGATCATCAAAATAGGGTTGCCCAAGGACTCCCACCTCCACAAAAGTAAATAGGAATAGGCCTACCTTACACTTGGTAAATCGGCAATGGACTCAAGCTCGGTACATGACTGCCCTTACTCTGAGCCAAGCCTTAGCCACATCTACATTGAATGTCGTACCCGTTGGCCTAAATGGTCATGTGGGGCAAAGGCTCGGCCAAGATGACCTTCCTACCAAAGGAATAGATGAAAGAACAATCGAATTAGAAATAAGCATCATAGAGATGTACGGGCCTATTGAACTTACTCTAGATTTTATGACCATGACACTAGCGAGTGTATGAACGTACAGCTCCCCATGGATCGAAGTAATTCTCATGAGCGTAGGAGAGAAAATTATCCCCACAAGGAAATCTGCCGCCGCCTAGGCAAGATCAGCAACGTAGATGAGATGAGATGAGGCGAGGCAACCTCCAAGAGAACATTTCCCTCGTCATGGGAAGGATGAAGAATGAAAGAGGCTAGGAATGGGCAAATGCAAAGGAGTGACCCCAGAATAAAGTGGACATTACACCTACTTGAGAAATAGACATAATCATTGGAGGTCCATATGTGGGAGGCGAATCTGAAATGTACAAAAAAAACTATGCTAAACTATGTTAGAGAGGCCAAGGACCTACCATGACCAACTACATAGTTAACCACAACCTCCATAGAGCTGGAAATGTACCACCTATCACCTCTACCAAGAGGATACGGAATGTCTGTACTATCCTCACTATGATACCATAGTGGTGAGGGCAATTGTAGCTCGCAATGTGTTGAAGCGAATGTTGGTAGACAATAAGATTTCAGTCAACTTCCTATTTGGTTCCACATATGACAAAATGCTAATGGATCATAAGCTGATCCCCATGACCTCTCCACTTTATAGTTTTATCGGAGATAGTTTCATCGCTTGAGGAAAAATCACTCTTACAGTTGAGATAGATCACCTCCTCAAGTTGCTTTTCACTTAATGAAATTTTTTGTAGTGGACAATAAGTTAGCCTACGATATCCTAGGCAGACTTGTCTTGAAAGAACTATGGACCATCATCTCCATCCATCACCTATGTATGAAGTTTTCTACGAAACATGGTATTGTGACTGTTAGAGGCAATCACATGGGGTCTAGGGTATTCTATCTCAACTCTTTAAGAATGGCCGAACGACATGCCATTAACATGGCATTATATAATACTAAAATGATCGATACACCTGAAGAATGATAGACTCTTGAACAAGGAGGAGACATTAAAATGATAGATGCCCCTAAAGAAGGGATGATCCCCGAAAGAAGGGAGAGCCACTAAAGAAGGGGCTATGAACGATAAACTGGACCCCTTGCATCATCAAGGTTGAGTCATAGAGATACTTGGTGGAAGAGCTTTTCCATAGACACTTAAGATCCTACCAGAGCACTACAAGTGAGAAATGATCTACCAGTTGAGGCAAAAGAGAAGTTTAAAAGCCTCTTATGTAAGAATCTGGATATCTTTACATGAAAGCACATAGACATGGGGCATCAATCCAAAAGTTAGATGCCACCACTAAAAATTGATCCTAAGTATTCCCTATATGGGCAAAAAAGAAGAGCCCTCAACCCTGAGAGATATGAGGCCCTGAAGGAAGAAGTAGAAAAGCTAATTTGGACTTCAAAAGGCCAAATATCTGAAGTGAATTTTCAATCCGATCTTAGTGAAGAAGCATAATGGTAAGTGAAGGGTTTGTATAGACTTTTCAAACCTCAACTAAGCTTGCCCAAATAACAGTTTCCCAATCCTAAGGATAAACTGATGGAGCCGGACATAAATTGTTAGCTTCATGGATGCTTACTCAAGCTACAATCAGATCCCCATATATCCTATGGATAAGGCTCCATGTGTCTTTTATTATTGATAGAGATCTCTATTGCTACAACATGAATTGAAAAACGCTAGAGCCATCTACCAAAGGCTTGTTAACAAAATGTTCACTAACCTCATTGGCAAAACCATTGAGGTCTATATAGATGACATGCTGGTAAAGAGTCTCAAAATAAAGGACCATATCAGGAATCTAGATGCTACATTCCAAATTTTAAGGAGGTACAGAATGTGGTTAAACCCCTATAAGTGTGCGTTTGATGTCGCATCTGGAAAAGTTCTTAGGCTACATGGTCAACCTAAGAGGTACTGAGGCCATCCCTGAAAAGAGCAAGGCTTTAATGGAAATGAGATCCCCTTGAAAACCCAAGGATGTGAGATGCACTACTTGGTGGGTAGCAGCCTTGAGTTGCTTCGTCTTTAAAGCCACTGATAATTGTCTTCCTGTCTGTAAAATTCTCAAAAGAGGGAAGAAGTTCCAATGAATAGATGAGCGCAAAGAGGATTTTTAGGAGCTGAAAAAGCATCCTTGACAGGCCCCCTCCTCTCCAAGCCTAAGGATGGTGAACCCCTATTACTTTATTTATCTATATCTATTAAGGCCATCAACTCTGTCATTGTAAAAGAAGAAGGTACCCATTAATTATCCAATGTACTACGTGAGCAAAGCCTTCTTACAAGCGAAAACTTGATAACTAGATATGGTGAATCTTGCCTTTTCTCGCATCCCCACTTCAATAAAGTTGAGGCCCTACTTTCAACCTTATAACTTCTATGTATTAACCAACTTTCCACTCAAGAAGGTGTTGCAGATGCCTAATACTTTAGGGAGGTTGATTAAATGGGCTACAGAGGAAGTGAGTTTGACATCATCTACAAGTTAGGGACTTCGATCAAGGGTCAAGCCTTTATAGACTTCATAGCGAATTTTGCCAATGCCCTTAAAATAGAGGAGGAAATAGAGCCCATTGAAACCCCCCCCCTCCCAACTTGGAGCCTCTTTGTTGATGGCTCCTTTAGAGAAATCGGCTCCGAAGTAGGAGTGGTATTGGTCAGCATAGAGGACAACAAGCTTAATTGTGTGAGATTTAGATTTAAAGCATGAATATGAAGCATTCTTAGCCGAACTTAGAATGGCTAAGGAGATACAAGGGAAGAGGCTGCTCATCAATAGCAATTATCAGCTAATAGTGAGTTAAGTCAACGGCAACTTCACTTCTAGAGACAAAGGCATAGTGGCATACCTTAAACAAGTTATAAATCTTCTCCCACACTTTGAAAAGTTTGAGTTGGTACAAATTCAACGTCTTGAAAATGTCCACATTGGCTAGTAGTAAAGATTCCAAGCTGCATAAGGTAGTCCTAATTGAGAACTTAACAAAGGGAGAAAAAGTGATGTAGATTGAAGGCACCTCTTTATGGAAGCAACCAATCATTGCTTTTCTCAAATATCAAATCCTACTCGAGAACAATGATGAAGCCCATAAACTTAGGATAATGTCTACACACTTCATCCTTTAAGATAATGTGTTATACAAAAGAGGCTCTAGCTCACCTCCTTCAATGTACTGAAAGGGAAGAAGTGACATATGTCCTCCGTGAGATTTATGATGGAGTATGCAGCAATTACTCTGGAGGACTCGCTCAAGCACAAAAGGTGTTCTGGCAAATGTACTACTAGCCAACTTTTGATAGAGCATTTTTCAAGAGGGAGACTGACCTTATAGGCCCCATGCCGAAAGGAAAAGGTAGTATTAACTATGCCATTGTCGTCAATAATTACTTCATAAAGTAGGTAGAGGATGAAACCTTGGCCAAAATCATAAAAGCAAACACTTTCAACTTTCTCTAGAGGAACATTATAAACCGGTTCTGTATTCTCCACTCGATCGTATTAGACAAGGTAGGCAATTTGATAACAAAAAGGTCAAGGACCTATGGAAAGAGTTAGGAATCAAGAAGTATTTCTTAACGCCTAACCATCCTCAAGCAAACAGCTAGGTGGAAACCATCAACAAAACCACCAAATATACCCTAAAAGGAAGCTTGAGGCCTCTAAGGGAGCATGGGTTGACAAGTTCTATCAAGTGTTATGGGCTATTCGCACCATGAGCCAAACTGCTACGGGAGAAACTCCTTTTTCTGTGGCCTATAGAGCAAAAGCTATAAGCCGAGTGGAGGTAGGGATGCTGTTACCGCATCCCATATATTCCAATGAAATATCTAACGATGGATTTAGGAGGTATTGTCATGCGATTTCTATAACGTAATTATACTACAAATGTACGATGTCAAATTTTGTAATATAATAATAGAGTTAAGATGTTGAACCCTAATGGATTGATATTTAATTTATACCAAGTACTATAACTGTATAGCTCTTATTTTATCTAGATAAACACCATTTGAAATCAATGGTTTTAACTAAATTAGGGACGACTATGATGAATTCAATGAATAAAAGCAAGTTATACGAATTAATCAATATAGGAGAGCCTATGGTACAATTTCACCTAACTATCAAATGTGATTTTCAAGAACCTAGTTACCTTTAATCAATTTTTCATATTTATAAGCAAGAACTCTAATGTAAGTCTACCCCCTTACTCTAGTGTCGGGTAAAAATTAATCCTAAAAATTAATTCCAATATCTCTATTCCGAATTAAAATCAAGATTTATCAAGATCATGGTTCTTAGATGGAACAAGCTTTCTAGATTCTACACTTTCTTTCGAAACCCATAAAATCTAAGTTGTGTTACTGTTGTGTGTTACTGCTGTAATCGCGCCTAAATTTCCCTATCTTTAGTATCAAAATTGACTAGTATCTAATCATTCAATTAATGGCCAATTAATTGAAAGCATTAAATCATTAACACAAATAAACGGAAAAAAAATCGTAGAAATAAATACAATTACATCAAATCATATCCTCAAGTTTTGGCAAGTCTAACCTTAGAAGAATTATTTAGTTCATGACATAAGCCATAGAAATAATGAAATTTAAATAAAATAACATAAAGAGTAGAATAGAAAAACTAGTTTTAGTATATCTTCAATCTTCTTTGCGATCTTGTTCTTGATTTCTTGCTCTTTGCCTCCTTGGATTGTAGTTTTTGACTCAGTGAATTTTCCCCTTGAAACGTGGTCTTTAGGGGTTATATTTATAGTGTTTTGAAGTTTCAAGACAAGTTGGGGAAGAATCGAGAAGAAAACTCTCCAAAACATTTGATTTTTTAACCCTCAAGCTGCGGTACCGCACGACACGATGGGAACCCTACGGCACTGTAATGCCTCAATTTTGTTTCTTTTATTACAGCAATGCCCAGTTCTTTGCTGTTTTTCCTCTTTTTCTTGGGCGCCTAGGCACCCATTTGTTCCATTCACTTTTGTCCTCGTTTTCTACTTTATTTTTCTCTTCTTTCATCTCCACTCCATGCCGACTTCCAAGATAAACACTTCAACTCCATTCCAAACTCCAAAATATGCCATTTTTACCTAGTTACTTACACTACAAAAAAAACGAATAGACCCATTAAAACGCTCAAAAGTTCTCAAGAACAAACCAAGAACTATGCTCTAAAGGTGTTAATTCAATAAGTGAAATGCACTCATCAAATACCCCCAAACTTAATTCTTTACTTGTTCTCAAGCAAACACAAAACAACATGATAATATAACTAACATACACACTCACACACACAATTAAAGCACACAAACAAAGGACACACATCACAGGATTTAGTTGGATAACTTGTCTTTATGGCTTAGAAAAAAATATGATATCTAATTCATAAACTACTTCTAGATTATAGTGCATAGGCCAAATTCTTACCTTTCCGATGCAAAATGGGTTCGTGTCTGAAGAATCAAATACAGTGATGTACAATCATAAGTTGATTCAATTCCCGACCTCAAAAGTCAATTATTTCCTTTCTCCACTCGTGAGATTCACACACCCCTAAATTTAGTTTCTTTTCATTTTTTTCCCAAGGGTGTATCTAAGGTTGGTTTACAAATCACTACTCCTTACCTTCTTCAATTTGATTAGATTTTACTAATTGCAGTTCAACATATTAACAAATAAGGATTCTCCTTATTTTTTATTGCTTCAACCTCCAAAAATCAACTAAATTACTAATCCCTTATCAAAAGCCTAATCTTGTAAATAAATTGCTTGGGGTTTAATCAATGGATGTGATGCGTCTTTTGTTTCATGCACCTACTTTTTTAGATATATATATATATATATTCTTGGATCAACCTTATGTGCATACGCCTCTCCATTAAGCTTTCTAAATGACCCATGCAGCGAGCTTTAGATCGATGACTCCCAAGTCAGATAACTTTAGGATATCAGGTTTTAAACCTTCGCAGGCTTAATTATGTTGGGTTCTGTGCCCATATAATATAGTTTTGATGATGCAAATATAACAATATTCTTATATTAAATAAAATTGTTTTTATTTCCTTTATTGAATTTAGTTAATTATTGAGCATGAGCATGCAAATTAAGTGCCTATGATCACTTGGGATAATATAAGTCGGGTACTTGTGTTGAAAAATACAGTGTGACACAACTTATATTTTATTAATAAATAATTTGTTCACTGCCTATGCATAAATGTTAGTACCTTGTACCAGAAGGTTGTAATATTGTTTGATTTACTATTCAAGTTTGTGATTTGTCCTTATTACAGAAATAGTTAAAGTTGACACTAGTACACTTGGAGTGTATTGAACGGACCACATGTTGAGTTCAAGTCTATAGCATGACCGTGCGGAGAATTAAATTCCACTTGACCACTGTGCATTTCATCTAAATCCCTTAACAGGGTTATGTATATCTTTTTCATGATTTTAACGATTCTTTGATTCATTAATTGGTGAGATCAATTTGACTGGTCAAATATCTTGATGAGTTGACAACTTGAGAATGAGCGAAGTAGAGAACATGAATTCGTGTCGGGAAACGTCGCCCTAAAAAATGGGCAGAGTGACTACTTAAATAATTTCTGTTGAACGATTAAAATCTGATCTCAGTACTTAGCAACGACTAAATTTCGACGTATGTGATTTGTTCACAGGACCATTAAAAAAATAGTATTTAAGTTAGTGAGAATAATTAGATGAGCAAAACGATCTTTTAAGCTCATACCTAATTATCGAATCTCAAAAGGAGATAAAATACATATACTGCAGGTCAGAGGAAAGTATTATAGATTTATTAGCTTTTGTGGAATATATTCCGAGAGTTCAGTCTTTTGCCTTTAGCGGAAAAAGCAAAGACTAATAGTTAGATTGTGTTGTTTAGGGTCGACTACACAAGATCTAATTATTGGAGCTTGAAAAATATATGTCCGATTAGGTCGTGTAGTAGCTCTATAAAGTAATTGAACATAATTATGATAATTATAATAGTTTGGACTTAGTTGTAATTACACAAAAATTTTGTACTTACATGTAATTATTATAAAAGATGTAAACTTAATTATAATTATAATTGAAGTTCTAGGACTATACATATAATTAAATGTAAACTAATTGGATTTTAACTTTAATTAAAACTCCTACTTGGATTTTAATTAAGACTCCTATTTGATATTGAAATTATTATTCTATATGAATTGGAGCATCATTTTATCTCTTTAAATAGAGATTAGATATATATATAAATATTATATAAGAATTATAATGCATAATCCCATAGTGTTCAAATTTTGGGAGGGGGGGGGGGGGAGAGAGAGAGAGAGATCTTAGTTCAAGTTTGCTCCTTTGCTTTAAGGCTACTTTCAAAGATTAATTTTCACTTCCAATGAAATTTCAATTGGGGTTACACGACTTCAAATCTGGATTGTATCGCACAACTTTAATTCGTCTCCAACATATCATCGAGTTTTAATTTACTTTCAATGTCAGTCAATCTCATTACTAAATTTAACATCTTAATCCTACGTAAACATTAAGACTTGATGGCAATATGGCATGTCTTACTTTTTCATGTAAATATGCTACCTAATTAAGTAATGGCTGGAAAATTAGATATATATGTCATATGATGATCATTTGGCATACGAATCACGACTTGATTAAGTGACATACTTAATTGAAAATGTGAGGCATGTCAAATTGTTCAATTTTTTAATGTTCATGTTGGATCAAGATATTAATGTAGATGTTAAGTTAGGAATTGAGATTAACATATTGACTAAAATTGAAAGTGAATTGAAGTTCAATAAAAATTAAACTTAAGTGACCCACTTGAGATTTCACTAAAAGTTCATTGCCCAAAAGTGAAATTAAACCCAAAAATGTTCTTATGCGGATATTTTTGGGATTCCAATAGAAAATCGAGGGTTTATATGGCTATATTGACACCATCGTTTTAATGTAAATGCACTACGTTTTATTGTATGAAAGGTCTCTAACGTGTACTTATTGCCCACTTGTGTTCCTGAATTATTATCCTACTTTTTCTGTCGCATATTTATCTCATGCATGACAATATTTTGTTGGGTTATATCTCTCATGTTTGCAGTCATGGTGGCCACCTCCCTGGTGAGTCGGCGGCTATTCTAGACCCACATCGACTATGTTGTTGATGAAATCAATGGCGAGTTGTTGGAGTAGCATGTGAGGGTTTCCCTTCTTGAGGGTGCTCCCTAACTCTTCGAGACACTACCTTTTCATTGTTAGAACTCGTGGTAGTGTTTTCTCCAATAACTTGATGCTTTGACACTAAATGATATTTCTTTCTTCAAGGAATATACTAGACTCCAGAAAATTCTCTCTCTTGGAATATTTGGTAATTCTTTCTTCAAGAACACCTAATTTTCTTCAATGGCAAGTAATTTCCCAATGAATGTATCTTCCTACTGACTTTTTCCATAGGATTTTCGTTGTTTGAATGTGCGATTTTCTCACATACGGCGCCAATTTTTTGACCCCATTTTTTGTAATGGTCACATGGACAAAACAGGTCGGGCTCACTCACGTCCATGCATGCAAATTTCGACACGTTTGGACTGGAGATTCGAATGAAAAAGGATGGCGTCTATGGATGTGAGAGATACTTTGCAATATGAGACAAAAATATTCAAACACCTATAATATAATCAAAGATGATTGCATATAAACAAACAGTCATAAACAATTCCATCAAAGCAAAAATCACCTTAACTCAAGCAGATAAATATCGAATAAGCAAGAGAGAAAATCGAGTGTGTTTTTTTAAGTGTAAAGAGTTGCATCATCCTTAATGAATTACAAGAGTTTCTGATTTATAGAGTTCTGGTCGGCGTTATAGCCGTTATATTATAACCACGTGGCCTCGCCTCCTAGGCCGAAGCCTCACATCACTCCGTTTGCCATACATTTGATATATTCACAACGGTTCGACCGTCCTACATTCTAGGTTGACAATCCTGATATTCATTAATATAAACGTTATATCAACTATTCCTAAAGATTATCGCAGATCCCTTCAAAGACATCAAGTGTTTCAGCCTAAAAGAGAGCTTTGAATGGGGAGGGTGTTTCAACCTAAAAGAGCTTTGGGTAGAGATAGGGCTTCGGCCATGCAAAAGCTTCGGAACAATGAGATCAACTTCTTCTTTGACTTCTTTATTTTGACTAATTGGGTCTTTGTTAATTTTGTTAGATTTGACTCAATGTCTCCCCGCGGACTACAGAGTGGCTTCCACTAGGAGCCTCTGTGGTGAGACATAACAAATACTACATTTCATGTATATAGCAACAAGAATACATTTCATGTAATCACATAAAAGGACCTTATAATAATACAAGTCTTTTGCAACGTAGTTGAGCCGTTACTTATATTTGTCCTTGCCTATTTTAACATTCAACTCTTCGCATCTCAACACTTCATATCTAGGTCAGCATCTGCATAAACCACTTGTCTGTATGTTAATCATTACTATGTCACCTTATAACTTGGACAATTTAGGGTCATCTAGGGGCTAAAAGTACTAAAAATAGGGTTCATGTATGACATAGGGTGGTGGCGGTGACATTAGGGAACTAACACAAAGAACACGTGGAGAAATTCGAATGCTAAAATTTATAGAATGATCTCCACAGAGCATATAATATACCATTAGAAATCTTATAGAATCAGTTGCCCATTGCATTTTACGAAACTAAGTCTAGAGTTTCTACAAATAAGTATGCATGTTTCTGTTTGGTTTGTACTACCTAATACAGAGACGTCATCCACTAATCGAGGTCAATTCTATCCTCAATGGGGTCTCCCAATATCTCATTTTAATTCTTCGATTGTAGCTTACGGTGCATGGATTATTTTTACTCATTTACTAACTTGTAGGTATTTAAAACTTGGTTTAGAACAACTTCATAGGGGACACCCATCAAAGAAATGCCCCAGCTCAAGCACGCTTAACTTTAACATTTTCATAGAATCTCGTGTGTTTATGCTCAATTGATATCAACTAAAGCTTGTATTTGCATTAACCAATAATAGGGTGTCAATCAAGGTAACAACTTGCTAAAATTTGTTTAATATGCTAAAAAAATACAGCTTTGGAGAGTCAAATCATAAAAAATGGGGATTCGAAAAAGAAAGTGGGTTCAACACATTGCAAGTGCGTTGACATCTGTGTCAACACATAACTTATTTAAATTGGTTGACCAACTTGTTTGGGGTTTGCAGAATGCAAGTATGCTACACAAATAGACTCAATGACAAGTTAAAAAATAGAGGGAACACGTGTCAAATATATGGTTAGACAATTTGAAAAAAACACCACTCAATTATTATCTGTCACACCACCTCTCACCTCCATACCTATCTTTGAGCCTGTCCAATGAGCATTATTCTGCAGAATAAAGGAAGAAATTGAAAGCATCAAGCACTTATTGATCTTTAGGTTTTTTGATGGCCTCGGCGCAATTTAAAATTTCTTATTTATATTTAAAACAATGGAGTTAGCATGCTGGTAAGGTGACAAAGGCAGAGACCCCAGACTATTGATTTGAACTAACATAACTTAATAATAAAAATCAATAAAACCTTATAAAAACTTCAGAAAAATACCCCAAAAAAAAAAAAAAAACCTGAAATCGTAGAAAAAAATATGGAATATCGAGGCCATTAATTTGAATATGTGTTGTTAAAATCAATAGTAAAATTGTGTGACATGTCAAAGAGTACAAACAAAACTGTCAATCATAATATAAGTATAGCAAAATTAAAAATTATGGTATGTTACAAGTATGCTTTTGCAGGTCAGTGGTTCTGGTCAAATTTTATTAAATGTGATCATGCAATCATTTAAATTGATTATACTGCCTTCTTAAAATTTTCTCTCGGAATAGTTGAAGAGAAAGATTAGAAGGTCTACATAAACAATAATCTTTCATCACTTTGCCTCATTTGATTAAAATACCTTAGATGATTCGTAGTCCCCAACACACTAGAGGACCTCGTGTCACAGCTCATATATCGTCTCAATACCCTATCCTTGGCGACCCAAAGTGACGTTCAGGAGCCTCAACAAGTATATCTATCCGGACACAAATAAAAGCACGATAATCCGATAAGGCTATTCCATTTTCTTTATTGTTATGATCTCATTACGAATATAATATTTGAGTATTCATAAGCACCCTTCTTTATCTAGGTTATCCTTCCTTTACGAGTTATGCATAGTTAGTTCTCTCATGCCCATGCATATGTATGCATGTGCACATGGATGTCACAGTCTATCTCATGCTCAAGGTATGAATGAAACAGTATTCTATTGAAAATCAATATACATTATTAACATCTTATTTTGAATACTCCAATTGTATATAAATATTTAACAGTAGTATTATATTTCATGTATATAGTAACAAGTATACATTTCATATAATCACATAAGAGGATGTTATAATAATATAAGTCTTTTGCAATGTAGTTGAACCATTACTTATATTTATCCTTGCCTATTCTAACATTCAACTCTTCGCATCTCCACACTTCATATCTAGGTTAGCATATGCATAAACCACTGGTCTGTATGTTAATCATGATCATGTCACCTAACTTGGACAATTTAGGGTCATCAAAGGTCTAAAAGTACTAAAAACAAGGTTCAGCGATGACATAGGGTAGTGGTGTTGACCAAGGTCGGTCCTGAAATTTTGGATGCTCTGTGCGATATTTTAAAATAATACCCATTTCATGAGATTAAAAAAAAAAAAAACAAATATATATATATATTATCGCAAAATTATGATATTAAAATACTGTTTATTTTTTTAAATATCGTGAATAAGAAAAGTACAAATAAAATTCTAAAGCACCTTCCAAACTTCATCAAAATTCATGTCATCAATAAAGAATCATCCAAGTCCCTAAACTTTTTGTGCAATTCCATATAAAAAAATCTTGAAATCAGAAACATCAAATACCACGTGTAAACTTTGAAATACAACAACTCATGTAAA
>CAIGRP010031373.1:0-45948 GCA_903798385.1 Fraxinus cuspidata
TGCAGTTGGTTATTCATATTTTTTTATTTAAATAGGAGGGTAAAATCGTCTTTTATTGAATTTTTTTTATAAAAATGACCTTTTGCGCAATAAAAAGTGAAAGGTAGGGGTGAAAATGCCAAAAAATAAAAGGTAAGGACGTTTTGCACAATAACATTGAAAGGTAGGGATGTTTTGTGCTATTTACCCTAATTTTTATGTTAATATTAGCCCCTGGTTGAGTCAAATTAAAATTTTCATTCTTATTTTTCTACTTAGGATGTGTTTGACTCATATTATTTTGGAAGAATGTATTCTGGAATAGTAGATTGATGGAGAATGTGTAGTTGAAAAATAATGAAAAGTTATTGATGTGATGGAAAATATTATTTTATTGAAGAATATGTGGTTGAAAATTAGTAGAAGAATGAGAATGATAATTTTAATGTGTACCAAACAGGGCTTTATTTTCAACCACACATTCTTCAATAAAATAATATTTTCCATCACATCAATAACGCTTCCTTCTTTTTCAACCACACATTCTCTATCAATCTACTATTTCAAAATATATTCTTTTAAAATAATTGGCTCAATCACACCCTTATTATACTTTGTGTTTGAAAAAAAATTAATTGTAATTAAATTAAGTTTGGATTCAAGGCCTGGCATCATTGGACGACTTTCCTTCTTGCGGAGAATAGGGCATCGTGCGACAATATTCTACTTCGCTAGACTACATCTTACGCCTATTCTAGGTCGATTTGGGATGAAAAATAATTTATATAAACTTTACAACAAAAGATTATAATACATTGAAAATAACTTGGTCGTTGATTAATGAAAGCAGTTAATTACAACTTATGATGCAAGGGGAAAACAAATTGTGACTTCAAGTCTGTGCACTGTGCTCATCTTACCATTTACGAATTTCTATTGTCTCTCATAGTTCGAATATACGACCTCTACTTGCTGAAAAACTTGAGTTGAATCTCAATACCATTTGAATAATTATGGTAATCTCTATGTTATCTGTTGAACTTTTTTTATCTATTATTTACTTATTTTATTTAAAAATACGATAGACAAATAAATATTTTTTTGTGTGAGCACAAAATATATGATTAATCATGATTATTATTATTCTACTTGTATATTCTGTGTACATGATGATTGTCATTGTGTGAGATGTAAAATTGAGACCATTGACTATTTTAAATGTTGTTAAAAATCAATGTCAAAATTGTATGCCACATCACACAAGGTGAAAAAACCTGTCAACCAATATGTACACCAGGCAAAACTGGTTTTGGATGTATTCTTGAAATTAAAGTTACTTTTTGAGTAATAAAAGTAATTTTAAGTCACTAAAAAAAATTTCCCAAACAGATATATGTGTTTCAGTATGACACTGAACGTTTCTAAATTATAAATAGTAATGCATTATTCACATTTTTATCCTCGTAACGTAAATTCTCAAAGGTAGTGATCAAAACGTTGACCTTCACAAGTTATACATTATTCCATACATCACCAAGTGACTTGAAATTGGCATGAATTGTACGAAATTCAAGAAAATTGATCGAAGAACTACACAATGGAGAAAAGGTACTCACTGTCTCTTAAGAGTATTGAAATGTACACTGAGATTTCTTCCATGTTCCTGCCTCTGTTCTCATGCTTTTTTCAGTTGCTGCCAAAACAATGTCATGTCAGATTATTAGGATTCTTTACAATCTAAAATATTTCATGATCAAATTCTCCATATTCGATATAGTAGAGTTAATTTTGAGTACGTTTGATACGTTGGACTGCATGTCCATCTTAACAAACGTGTCCTTCAAATCAATTTGTGTTTGCTAGAAGTCAGCCTTACTCGTTTCTCTTCTTCAATCTTGGCCTTAATGAAGGAGTAAATTGCAACTCCAGCAATTGCAATTGATGTACCAATACCAGTTTGCAGTGAAATTTTGTTTCCTGCAAAGTGTAAATGGTTAAAAATCTCTCATACTATAAGATGTTATATCCCAGTGCAAAATCGTGTTTAAGTAAAGAAGTGTCTATATTTACCAAAGACCAGGATCGAGAAGCCAATCACGAAAACACGTTTCAACACATTGCCAACCGCATGAGTGAGGGGTGCCACTCTCTCAAGGGTGTTTGTTGCTAGCTGAGAAGTGGAAAAGGAAAAAGTTTCAATCTTTGGAAAAGATAAAGACCATATCATCACAACAAGCAATTTCGCAACATCATTTACAGTTTGATTATAAATCATATCAGACCGAAGCATAAAGTTTCTAGCAATAGTAACATGGAGTCAGGGTCAAGTTTTTTATGATGTAAGCATAAACTCAAATACCTGATTGTAGAGGTGATAAAACATTCCAACCCAGAAAAGATCTGAAATGAACTTTGTTAACCCCACTTTAGCAATTGCATCACTAAACCCATGCTTTAGTAGTTGAGGTCCCTCAAGCTGCGTGACGTGCAAAGACACAATATAAAAGTAATAAGTAAGACATAGGAACCGAAGAAGGGGGGATATAAGAAACATTATATTAGGAAAAGAAAATTCCCATTTATGGGCCATGACTCACGATAAGGGCAGGTGGAATACAGACAACGAGAGCGATGATAGAAATGTAGGCGTATAGGTTAGTGCTATCCATATCGGTCTGCAAATGAAGCATTAATTAGAGAGGAATAGCCCCAATGGATGAATGCAGACTGCACTCTGCCTATTAACATCTTTCATAAAATCGATAAAATGGGAATCTAATAAAATGTGCATCTCGCAATTAACCATAGCTTTCTTTGAATAAATGCTCCTGTAAGTGAAGGAGATATTGGAAATCATAGCACTAATGAAGCCAATCCAGTTGAAAGACAGCTCAGTCAATGATGCCATTGATACACCTGCATTTTATGCACACAGTTAAACTACAAAAGTAGGTTAAAATTATAATTATTATGGTGCACCTTTCCGTCTGTTAAAAGATATCATTTATGTGTGTGTGTAAAGGAATCCTCCAACAAAAAATAAAAAAGTCTAGAGAAAATGTATAGCAAAATTTGACACCTTCTAAAAAGTCCTTTTTATTGACTATAGCTTACCAAGAACAACTGGTGCCAGTGACAACCATAATGTGATAGGTATTTGTTGCCCAAGTATGAATTGTGAAGCAGCAGCATTGAAGAAAGGCTCGAGAGCTGATCAAAATACAACATAAATAATGAGACATTTTGCAAAATAAATAATGTCAATTTAAAATAATGAAGAAGTTCGTTTAGTTCTAAATTATTCCTCAGAATTAGCTTGAACGTCACCTTTAATTGTATGAGTGAACGAGACAGCAACAGCAGCAAACGAGACATTGCTGGTTACATGGCCTAAAGCATGGCACGCAGCCACTGGGATGAGTAGCTTCAAGAGGTTTGAGTCAATTGGCTGCATAAACAACATCCAAAAAAATCATATAATTATTAATATAAAAATGGTAAGGCAGTCAAGTCAGGCCAAAGGATTTTACGATTCAGCTTGGATTGCCGTTTAAAAAAAAAAAAAATCTTACAGCTCGCTTGGGAAGTCCCACAGCCCAGCTAACCAAGCAGTAAGCAACCCCAACGAACAAATGAATTACCGACACAAAACTACACAGAGAATCAAGTCAATCATGATTACGCTAAATCTGTATAGTGTTTAGTTTGTAATGGGGAAAAAAATTAATTTAGATGTACAATGCGATACGTACTAAGGATAGGGGAAGTAGTTGTAGATCTTCTTGTTGAGGATGTTGAAAATTACGTTCAGAAAGTACCTGGAAAATTAAGAGAAAATGGTAAATAAGTTATTAAGTCCTGTTTGGTATGCAGATTAGAGAAATAAAGTAACGTACCACATGAAGAAGAAGAACCCGGTGACGACAGCCGGATATTTCTGGAAGAACCCGACCGGCCTGCGTAAGAAATGGGTCAGGACAGTAACAGCTCGGAAAGAGGTCAGTTCAAAATAGTTGGATATTATGAAAATGGACCTCACCCGGGTGAATCGCTTCCTTCGGCCGGCGAAGAAGCCGCGGCTAGGCATGGCGGGAGACACTCCCTCTTATTCACCGGAGAAACCGCGGTCGCAGGGGAAGCTTCGAGCAGAATAGCTGGACGGAGCTGCTTTCCCCAAATCAAGTTCCCGCCGTCATTGAAGGTTCCGGTGGGCTTCAAGGCAGGGACGCCGCAGTTTGCGGTGGACCTGGCCACCGGCTTCCGAATAAGTGGTAAGCCGCGAATGGTGGTGGCGCCGGTTAGCACACGAGACTCCATTTGACTGTAGAGAGAGAGACTGGAACGCGAGTGTGTCTAAACGAAAGGTTATGGTGAGCGCTGGGATTATTCACTTGCACAGGGAGTGGGAAGACCGTTTGATTTGTTTTTATCAGGTGACGAAAGAGCGGTTCGTGTTTTTTGGATTTATTTGGGATTTTTTCGTTTTACTGATCTGCTGCTTCGCAGACCATTTTAACACCTATTGACATTGATATTCTTCAATAATTCATCAGCAAATTATTTTATTTAATTTTAGCATAGGACATTCTTAAAATGGGGCATTAATATGTACGATTTGAAGATTTTAATTACAATTTCAATTATATACTTTTGTGTAAAATGAGAAAAATTGTAAGGATTAAACAGTGTCACGATTGAAATAAGTTGTATGATACAATCACCAAATTTCTCCAATTCAACTGTTAAATTTTGTCATTATTTAATAATTTAAGTTCAATCTGGATTTGACTTCAACCTAGCCCTTTAACCCTTTTTTTTCATTTCTCAAATCGAGCCCGTTTGATCCCTCTTTTTTCCAAAATATATTTTTCTCCCCCTTCCTTTAAATCACACATTTTCAATAAAATAATATTACACGCAATTCAAAAAAATTTCCTTTATTATTGATCAATCATTCTACATCAATCTACTATTTCAGAACATATTTTACACAAAAAATGGGGCTCAAAACATACCCTTATAATTCTTATTTTGTCAATTTAAAGGAAAGAGATGAAGGGTGTAAAATGAATGGGAACAAGATAATAAATGAGAGGAAAAAATAGCAAATAGATTTATTATTTTTTTTTTTCATTTTTCATGGTTAAGAAAAAAAAACCTAGGAGAGGAGAGGAGAGGAGAGGAGAGAAGAAGGATGGATATCATAAAAGGTAGGGTGGGGTCTATCTATCTTATCCATGAGTGAGAGGTTCTCGAGGAAGGACATGTTTTCTCCAATCCTTGCAATCTGATTTTCAATATCCTTATCATTTATCGACATTTGTTCTCATCATGCTTTTATTGATAACAACCTTTCTTCTCCTTTTTAGAATTGTTCACAATGTACCCATGCCTTGATGAGTGAAGATATTTTAGCAATTTTACAAGAAGTTCAAATTTCCTCCTTGCATTTAACAAGAGGTACATATTTATTAGTAGCATAGTCAATAAAAAGGATGAATTTCTCCTCGACTAGGGGACCCATACCACCCCTCATAAATTGAAAATTCTTAAACCTAATTGCTCGGGAGTACCATTTAGTTGACATATGCATGTTTGAAATAGTCTCAAGTAATTTTGTAATCAATACGATCTTTATAAGGCTCATCTCCTAATGTAGCGATGTCAAAAAAGTTCGATGGCTCGGACGAAAAAAGCGCGACCCGTGCCGGCTCGTGGCTCGATGGCATCGGGCCGAGCCCCATCTTGGGGCGTCGACTCGAGCCCGAGCTAGCCCGGGCTCATCACCAACTCGTGTCACGGGCCGAGCCGAGCTATTTTTTTTTAGTTTAGATGTATTTTTTTTATATATTAATATTTAGTTATTATTTATAATACGTATAAATTATATAAATTTTAAATATATTATAAAAAATTATAGATTTATAAAAAAATTAAAAAAAAAAACAAGCCGACTCGGCCTGCTAAGGCTCAAACCAAAAGCTCAGGTCGAGCTTCATTTTTTTGGTCGAGCAGCTCGACTTTGACCCAAAAAAGCTCGAACCAGTTTTGATCGAATCAAGCTCGAGCTTTAAGTTTCGACTCATGACTTAGCTCGACACGTTAACATGGCTAACATAATGAAATTCAGTGGGATCCAAGGAGACTACGTCTTCATCCATAGGATCCTAAGTACTAGGAGCGATCGAAAGTTTGGTTCTAGTTGAACTACTCATTTTCGAATGATATTCACCTTGTTCACTAATATTTATTTTTTATTTCAAAATTTTCTTATAATTTGTGGGAACCGTTGTATTTTCATCCACCACTCTTATATATCTATCAACTTTTAAGAAATTTTCTACATTACATTATTAATCTTTCGTAAATTTACTTAATTAGACAAGAATAAAATCAAATAAACTATATAACTCTAAATCCGTCATTTAGCCCTTGTTCGAACCCCATTTTTTCCATCAAATATTTTTGAATAGTGATTTGATATCATCTTAACCACACATTTTAAAATAATATTGCACTCAATTCCAAAAAAGTTTCTTATTTTCTAACCACACACCCTTCATCGTAACACGATTTAAAAATGCATCTTTTTTTCCGGAAAAAAGGGGGTCAAACAAAGTGTTAATAATAAAAAATTTGCTGGAGTAGATGATTAAGCACGTGTCTCTCCAAAGCTACATATAAAAAATACGAATACGTTAACACGTTTATCTATAAAGCAAATATGTTTGCGTGGGAAGAAAACTAAAATAATTGAACTTTTCCAAGAAAACTAAAAAAATGAATTGAAGAAAGTAAATTGTAACAGATTTTTTAATTTTTTTTTCCTTGCTTTTTGCCCGAAGGCACTCTCCGATTCAGACATTTTGAATTACACAGTTTCGAGCCTCAAATGTTGGTATTTATTGATTTAATTCTTCAATTATTTCTTTAATCTCGATGATAATCCTTTTTTTTTTGTTAGAGACAATCTTTGTCTAGCAGGTTGGTTAACGAAAACTTAATTATAATAAAGATATATTTAGAGTGAGTATATATCTATTTGTACTAATTAGATTATTATACTTTGGTTTGTTTCAATTGAGTGATTTTAAATTTGTTTCAATTTAGGTCACTTCGTTCAATTTCATCACACTCTCACGCAAACACTAACATGGGCATTAACTACTAACGATTATCCTACACGACAGTAAAAAATGTTCCGGACGAAGTGATACAATTGAAAAACCTACCATATGGGTTATTTTCAGTACACAAATCTAAAGTAATAATGAGTTTTTCTATTGTATCACTTCTTCTAGGTCATTTTTCAACATTTAGGCCTTTTTTTAGTGTAGATTAAATCGAAATTTAATAGATTTTGATAAAAAAAATTCATGAAATATGTGGTTGAAAATTCATGAATTTAATGAAATATGTGGTTAAAATTAATTGTTGACTTTGATCTAGATGAGGCTTAATTTACATGTTGATTTCTGGAGTTAAAACAATGTAGCAGAATTGACGTGGCCTAAGTGGAAACAAAAGTTAAAATATAGTTAACCAATTGTCACAATAATAAAGTATAATGACCTAATTGGTACAAATCAAAGTATAATGACCCAAATGAACATTTAGTCAACGATCAAATGGCCAAAGCAAGTCACTGTATCTCTTGTTGAGCAATTAATTCGAGCAGAAAAAGACTTAGAGAAGGCTATTTGAATATTTGATGCCGCCACTGCAGAGTACTCTAATGGCTTCCGGCATGATCACATCACATTTGGTTTAATGATCACTAGATTACTCTCACCGAATAAATTCTTATTGGCAGAGGATATGATTGATAGAGTGAAGAAGTGTAAGATCGCTGAAGATATCTTCTTATCTATATACAGAGCTTACGCCGGGGTTCACAAGCCTAGTGATGTGATTCGGGTTTTTCGTCAGATGAAGGATTATGAATGTGAACCCACAGAAAATTTTTATGTACCAGTGTTTTCCATTCTTGTTGATGGAAGTCAATTAAAAATGGCATTCAAATTCTATCGGTATACGAGGAAAATAGGAGTTCCTACTAGTGTATTCTCTCTTAACGTGTCGATCTAAGCACTTTGCAAGAACAATGGAACGATGGATGCTGCTTTCTGGATATTATAAAACCTGATGCCGGGTTGTACTAAAAAATTATCAATGGGTTTTGTGACATTAACAAGTTTCTGGAAGTAGTGAACTTCCTTGATGAAATGGTTCTTTCCGGGATCACTCCTAACTGTGTAACTTGTGGACTTCATGTACGGATTTATAACAGAGTAGTTCAAGGACTCTGTGCTGAGGGAAACCAGAATTGTGCTTTTCAGTTAGACACGAGCTTACGAAGCAGAGGAATATCAGTTGAGTCCAATACCTTTGAATCACTCGTTCACTGTGCTTGCAAGAAAGGAGACAGACCTTCACAAAGCTGCTCATATTATTGAAGTGATGGAGCTTGATGGATTTATACCTCGTGAGGAAACATGGAACACCATATTGAATTGGGACAGAAGGAAAGTGCGGGAAGCTGCTGATGGATGAATGCAAAACGACTATATATCCAATTCAACTCGGCATGTTGGTAAACTTAACTGCGTTGCCAAATACAAATTGGAATTTTGGGAACTTGACGTGTATGGCATGTAGGTTATTTAAATTCACTGCCATTTACTGTTAATTGTATTGGGCTACCTCACTATACTTTGGGTTGAGCATTGTCTGCTGTTTGGACTATTAAGAGAAACGGGTTGTGGCCTCAATTGAATTGAGTGATCAGCCGTACATGTGGCTGACACTCTGCCCTTGGATGCAAACTATTCATATTACTTGGTTTACTTGGCTTTTGGATTGGAAGTCATTCGAGAGTCTTCTATTCTATCTTCGTTTCTCTGTTTTTCCTTGTTCTCTCTGAGTGAAGTTTAGGGTTTCACGGTTTTCTTGTAATAGTAATCGATCTTAGTGTTTTCTCTAATCCCATTCTTTGTGAAATCTGTATATGATGTATAGATTAGGGATTGTATGCTGTGATTACGATTCTGTTTTTTAGGCTAGATCAAACTTAAGAAACCTTTGGTTTCTTCAAACATTTGTACTGATTCTTGATTAATTCTTAGTGGATCTAGAGTTATATCCTTTGTGGATGCTCAACGGGTGATTAGGTCTTTTGACTGAACATCCGGACCCTACGGGGTGAAAAATTCGTGTTTTCAAGTGTTTTTATGATTCTGCATTTTCTTTGTATTTTACAAACCTTCGATCATTTTAGTTTCTACAATTTGGGGCCTTACAAGTGGTATCATAGCCTCGTCTCTGTGATAGGGTCTCTATTCTGAGGTTCTTGGTGTAGATCTGAAGTTTTTGGGGGTAGATGAGTCGTCTTCTGTGAGAAGAACACCTTTTTTGTTCTTCTTTAGTCTTAACTCGCTGCAAATCCTGGTTAACCTGGTGTTTCTACTGAGTCTTGGTTATTCTTTGTTTTGAACTTGTACTGAGTTTGGCGAGTTGGTGCAACTTATTCCGATTCCTGGTTGAGTTTGTGACTCACTGTTGAGTTCCACTGAGTCTTGGTGAGTCACTGCTGTCTTGCATTCGTTCTGGACTTTCTGGCATGATTCTGGTATTCTCCTTCTGCTACCTTCATTCTGAAACATTGAGTTTCTCCAGATTCCGGTACTATCTCTAATCCCTACTTTTATAAATATTAGTTAAGTTTTTGAAACTGGTTATTAAGGTAAGTAATTCTCCATTGCTTTCCTTTGTCCAAGACCTTGTGTGAGGGTCTGGGAATTTGAGGGAACAGTGGGATCAAGGGTTGCCACCCCTTAAACCTTTTTTCAAAATTGTAACAATAATACTCTGTTGTCTCTGTTGTTCACTTATCCTTTTCAATTCCCTGTAAACTATCTGAATCATTATACTCTGTGTGTTGTATACTTGTAATTGTGAATATTATCTGTCATCATATCTACTACACATAAGTTTGAACTTGAGACATGGAATGGTACTGGAGATTTCAGTCTCTGACGCCAAAAAGTGAGGGCTCTTTTACTTCAACAAAGGTGTGATACAGCCCTTGATGGTCAATGGGCTGCTGAGACTAGTGCCTATAGGAGACAGGAATTAGACGACACTGCATGGAGTTCAATCTTCCTGCATCTGTCTGATAATGTGATTAGAAAAGTAGGTGAAACCACCTCTACTCAGGCCTCATGGAATAAACTAGAATCACTCTATCTAACTAAGACTATGCCTAATAAATGTTATCTACTAAGATTGTTCTACAACTTTAGATTTGATCCCTCTTCTAATTTGGAAGGTAACCTTGACAGATTCACAAGACTGATTCAGGATTTAGAAAATTGTGATGAAACTCTCTCCGATGAACAACAAGTTGTTGCTCTTCTGAACTCACTTAGTGATAAATACAAAGACATCATAACTGCTTTAGAGTATGGGGGCAGTATCCCAATTTTGATATAATAACTTCAGCCCTAAGAAATAAAGAACTTGAGCTGAAAGCTGAATCTAAAGATTTCAAATGTGGGGAAGTGTTGCACATAAAGGAGAAATGGAATCATAATAAGAAGCAACCTACATACACGTTCAATCCTCATAAGAAAGCTAAATCCCAGAACTTCAGATTCAAAGAAAAGAATAAAAATCATACGAAATCCAAGAATCATATGAAAAAATGTTACTACTGTGGAAAATCAGGTCATTTAATCAAAGACAGTTTTAAGAAAATGTCTTATATGAAAGAAAAGAACAACTCAAAAGGCTCTACAGCTTTGGTCAGCAAGAATGAACCTGACATTCAAGGAGTAGTCCTCATGAATATCACTAAAAGAGATCCAAAAAAATGGGTTCTTGATTCTGGCTGTACTTTCCATGTATGTCCTAACAAGCAATGCTTCTCTGAATTTGTTGAACTTAGTGAAGGACAAAATCAAATGGGAAATGACATGAGTTGTCATATAAAGGGAATTGGAAAGGTCAGATTATTAATGAATAACTACATCCTTGAACTTGAAAACTGCAGATATGTTTCTGAACTTAAAAGAAACCTGATTTTCTTAGGTCAATTAGATGACAAGTATAATACCATGATTCATAATGGTCTTCTAAGACTCAAACAATAAAGTAAAACTGTTATGTCCTCTCTGAAATTAAATGGGATCTACACAGTCTCTGCTGATCCTGTTATTCTTCATTGTTCTGCAACCTTAAACCTTGACTGCAACAAATCTTTGATTTGGCACAAAAGACTTGGTCATATTTCTAAAAAGGGACTTGACATTTTGAATAATCTTGGTTGTTTTGGTAAAAATAAAATTAAAATGTTAGATTTTTGTGAAAACTGTATATTTGGAAAACAGAAAAGATTTCCTTTCAAAACTAGAACACATAAATCCACTTCTATCTTGGACTACTTACATGCTGACATTTGGGGTCCAGCATCTGTAAATACCTTAAGTGGATTTAAGTTTTACTTACTTATAGTTGATGTTTTTTCAAGGAAAATATGGACTTTTCTAGTTAAAACAAAAATCAGACACCTTTAAAACATTTAAATAGTGGAAATCGTTGATTGAAATTCAAACTAACAAGAAAATCAAAACACTAAGAACTGATAATGGTTTTGAGTTTTGTTACTCTGAATTTGATTCATTTTGTAAAGAATCTGAAATTCTAATACACAAAACTGTAACATACACACCTCAGCAAAATGGAGTTGCTGAGAGAATGAATAGATATCTTTTAAAAAAAAAGTAAGATGCATGCTTTACAGTTTTGGTATTCCTAAATTCTTTTGGGGAGAAGCCCTAAAAATAGCTACCTATCTTATAAATAAGAGTCCTTCAAGTGCCGTTGATTTTCAAGTTCTAGAAAAATTATAGTCTGGAACTATACCTGATTATAGTAGGCTTAAAGTGTTGGCTGCACTGCTTATTCACATTAAAGTGAAGGTAAGCTTGAACCAAGATCCCTAAAATGTGTTTTTCTGGGATATGGGGAGGATGTCAAATGTTATAGACTGTGGATCAAGTGCCAGAATGGTTATAAAGTAATTGTTAGTAGAAATGTCATTTTTAATGAAGATGAAATGCCTTGTAATGAATCATCTAATCCTAAAGGTTCTGAAACCACATATGTTAAAGAAACTATCCTAGAAAATCAATCTGAAAATGCTGCTATTCAAGATGATTTTATTGAGGTGGAGTCTACTCAAACTAATTCTCAACCTGTTCAAACTGAATCTGGAAATGAGATTGAATCTTCTGAAATTGATTTAACTGATTATCAATTAACCAAAGATAGAGAAATAAGAGAAATAAGACCTTCAATCAGATTCAATAATGATGAATTTGTTATCTTATTTTCTGCCCTTGACTCAGTGAATCCTGAACCTGTTTCTTTTGATGATACTATGAACTGTTCTGATTCTAAATTTTGGAAAGAGGTTATGAATGAAGAAATGGATTCCCTTATTAAAAATGATACTTGGATTTTAGTTGAGAGACCTAAAAATCAAAAGGTTGTTGACCGTAAGTGGATTTATAAGATTCTAATTCTGAAAATAAGAGGTATAAAGCCAGATTAGTTGCTAAGGGGTTTACTCAAAATGGAGGGGTATCTACAATGAAATTTTCTCACTTGTGGCTAAGTATACCTCTATCAGAATTCTGTTAGCTCTTACTGCTCATTTCAATTGGGAACTGGATCAACTTGATGTTAAAATAGCTTTTCTAAATGGAGACTTAAATGAGATTATATACATGAATCAACCGTTGAGATTTGAAGTAAAATCCAAAACTGAAAAGGTTTGTTTACTGAAAATATCTCTGTATGGGCTGAAATAAGCCCCTAGGTAGTGGTACAAAAAATTTAATACCCATGTACAGAAGTTGGGTTTTGTAAGAAGCAATTATGATCCCTATTTCTTTTTCAAAGGGTCGGGTGGACCTGAATCCATTTATTTGCTCTTATATGTGGATGATATGTTACTTGCTTGTCATGATAGATTTGACATTGATTATGTTAAATCAAAATTGAAATCTGAATTTGAAATGTAAGGTTTGGGACAAGCTAAAAGAATACTTGGAATAGAAATAAAAAGGGATAGAGAAAATTGCATTTTGCTGTTGAAACAAAGCTCTTATGTGAAGAAAATACTTGAAAAATTTTCTATGCTTGAGTGTAAACCTGTGACCTTACCCATTGCTAATCATTTTAAAATAGCGTGTGATCAATCACCTAAAAATGAAGATGAATTTAGTAGAATGAAAAATGTTCCATATGCTAATACAATAGGTTCAATCATGTATCTCATAGTGTGCACAAGACCTGACCTTGCTTATGGAATTAGTGTCTTAAGCAGATTTATGGCCACGTGAAATTCACTGGATGGCTGTAAAGTGGATGTTAAGATATTTAAAAGGTTCTTCAGATCTAGATTTAGAATTTAAAAGAAGTAAGGAAGGAATAAAGTTAAAAGGTTATATTGATTCTGATTTTGCTGGTGACTTAGATAAAAGAAGATCTACATCTTCATATATTTTCATTTTGTGTGATGGCTGTATTAATTGGAAGTCACAATTACAAAAATTAGTTGCATTATTCTCAACTGAAGCTGAATATATTGCTCCATGTGATGTTGTGAAAGAAAGTATGTGGCTAATTGGTTTGTTAAGTGAAATAGGCTTTGCTGATGATTCTATTAACATATATATTGATAACCAAAGTGTTATTCATTTTAGTAAGAATCATGTTTATCATGATATAACAAAACATATAGATATTGAGTTTCACTTTGTAAGAAATATGGCTGAAAAGGGTTTAATCAGTCTAGTTAAAATTTCAACGGAATACAATCCTTCAGATTTTGGGACAAAGGTACTGTCTTTAAGTAAATTCAGAAATTACTTGAAAATTCTGAATATCACTTGATGTGATAGTTAGAATTTCAAGTAATGTTAATTTAGTAGAGTTGAACTAAGATTTTTTTTTCTTTTTGCAGGTTACGAGCAAATGAAGAAAAGTAAGTATAGCAAATTCTAGATCCATTAAGTTAGCCAAAGTATATCTCAGCAAGGTGGAGATTGTTAATTGTATTGGACTGCCTCACTATACTTTGGGTTGGGCCTTGTCAGCTATTTGGACTGTTAAGAGAAACGGGTTGTGGCCTCAATTGAATTGAGTGATCAGCCATACATGTGGCTGATACTCTACCCTTAGATGCAAACGATTCATATTACTTGGTTGACTTGGCTTTTGGATTGGAAGTCATTCGAGAGTCTTGTATTCTATCTTCGTCTCTCTGTTTTTCTCTGTTCTCTCTGAGTGAAGTTTAGGGTTTCATGGTTTTCTTGTAATCGTAATCGATCTTAGTGTTTTTTCTAATCCCTTTCTTTGTGAAGTCTGTATATGGTGTATATATTAGGGATTGTATACTGTGATTACGATTCTGTTTTTGAGGCTAGATTAAACTGAAGAAACCTTTGGTTTCTTCGAACATTTGTACTAATTCTTGATTAATTCTTAGTGGATCTAGAGTTATATCCTTTGTGGATGCTCAACGGGTGATTAGGTCTTTTAACTGAACATCCGGACCCTATGGGGTGAAAAATTCGTGTGTTCAAGTGTTTTTATGATTCTGCATTTTCTTTGTACTTTACAAACCTTTGATCATTTTAGTTTCTGGAATTTGGGGCCTTACATATACAATTTGGAATTTCGGGAACTTGATGTGTATGGTATCCTGCACATCCTGACTGGTTAGGGGGATATATTTACCCTTCAGAGCTTATTCTCTCCCCCAACCTCCTCTTATATCTTCAGTTATCATAAGAGTGGTGTTTTGTTATTCATATTGCTTGATACTTTTATTTTCAAAGTAGTTCTGGTATTTTTGTTAAAATTATTTTTCTATCGAAGTCAAATTTCTTAATAACCTCATTGTTTTGTACCTTTTGATTGAATTCAGATTCATGATGACTGCCAGTTGTTGCCTGATGGTCAGTTTATTTAACAGGATCGCATGCATGAAGAAATCAAAGTTATTACTTCATCAGTACATAAATTATGTATTTGTAACGGGTGTTGAGAGAATAAATGATTTAACTATCTGAGACCGGGAAGCCAATTCCATGTCGTTTAGTTGGGAAGACAACGAACAACATACTGCATATTACCCCAATTCCGACCGGCAGTGCTGTGAGGACCTCTTCTGTTCCGTCTGATGGCTGTGGGTAAAAGCAGCTCACCACATTTTGATCAAACAGTGAAATGGCTGCAAAAACCAGTATTGACATCAAGGCATGGATAAAATCTACAAATTTCAGCTTGAACTTTGCTGCCACCTCAGGTGGTAGAGTTGCTGATCCATCAATGATCCACAAGCCACGGAATGTGGCAAACCCATAACTGACATTCCCCTTCGGGTCCTTGAAGCTATCTGTGAAGCTCAATAAAAAACACGACAATCCACAGAGGATTACCAGACCGGCAGTTAAGGATCGACTCACTGCATCACAATCACCTTGGTTTGAAAATATTGGTGACAGAAGTTGAAAAGCAAGCACTGAGCCGGTGGGGAGAAGATTGGCCAGGTGGGCCGTGCTTGCAAATGTCTGACTAATGGCTTTTTGTACGAGGTTTTTCTGTACTTCGGGTATGGTTGATTTTACTAATAAGGAAATTTCTTCGTCAATTCTAGACGACTCGTTTACTTCCTTAATCTCCATTGTACGAATTCTTTGCTGTTGCGTCTATTTGATACTCGACAGGATTGTTTTTAGCAAGATTATTTTGGTAAGATGCATTTATAGGTTATTAAGTTATTGGATTTGAGTGGAAGGGAAGGAAAATGTGAGTTAGCAATGCCTTGCAAGAAACAGAAACATAAATGCTTACAACAGGATTACATGGGAGTTTGTTTTTCAGGTTTGGCAGTGTCGTTTAGTTATCTGAAAGTTCGGCAAGGCAGCAGAATTAAAGTTGAGCTGAAGTTGTGGAGCTTGCCTTTTGGGTAAGGTCTGGCTTTCCTTTTCCCTTTAACGGCAAACTATGCATTTTTACTTTTAGGACTTGTTTTAGAAGTTCCATTTTATTTGCTTTAAGATAAGATGTCGGCTTGAAGTGTATTACAATCCCATTCATTTAATATATAGCCGAATTTTAGAAACTTTGGCAGTTTGCAAATTTCATGTTCTTTTGCTGCTTTTACTCCTTTTAGCCATATGACTTACATTTTAGGCCATTATTTAACATTTTTTTGGCGACTAGTGTTATTCACGGTGAGGACTACCTGTGATCGCTCTACACCAATGTATGTGACATTTTATTATTTGATGCATGATGTAATAAAAAACTATCATATTAATACATCATATAACAAACTGTCACATGCATGTCACGCATGGACGGACCTAGACTTTTTGTACTGTGGGGTCAAAAATTAAAATGTATATAATGGCAAGAATCATAGTCAATAAATGAACATGAATTTTATTTTTTCTAGTAACAACAAATGGAAGATGGATGGAAAACATGAACATAATGTTGGCATAATATCTATCATTTCTAAATTTGAATGCAAAATCATCTTACACAAATGAAATTCGAAGAAAATAAAGGCAATCTTACGAAACCTAGTTTTAAAAGCAGATATCACATATTCACTCACATAAAGTACTCATAGAAAGAATCTAGTTCTTAAAAACGCGATTTTAAGACAAAAAATAAGCGATGAAACTCTAAAAGGCAAAAACATTACCCTAAAGAGCTTACATGTAAGTTCTTGTTTGTTTCTCATTATTAGAAGAATTTTTGCCGTTCCAAAATGGATCAACCGCAATTTTTGACTACCTTGTCTCATAGTGTGACCCACTTTTGAAAAAAATGGGTCAAAAATTTCATTTTCATGTACAAAATAATGTGAAACAAACGGGTGGCTAAGTGTTTTCTAAAGAGGAACAACGAGACAAAATTTTGGCGTCAAGTAAAACATCCAAATGTAAGATTTTATAAATCTATATTCCCTTTTTTTTTTTTTTAACAAATCTATATTCCTTTTTAAGCCCAGCCGAACATGCTCTATGTCAAATGGGAATAAGCAATTTTTCCTTGATTTTTTCGGGCCCAATAGCTCAACAATTCCAATCCATCTTGGGCCATGTTGCAAGCATCTTCAACGGACCCACCTTATCAAATTAATTGTTGGTTTTCAAATAGGGAGAAATTCATATATACTCATAATAACAAACCATTTCATAAAATACTACTTTCTTATTTAAATTCATTATAAACTACATAGTGGGTGTATTTTTTTTCCCAGAGATTTACTGTTCTCCACGTTTGAAAAAAATATTCACAAGGTTAAATCCACCAATAGTCACATAACTTTATACTCAGTGTCATGATGGACACCGAATACGATTTTATTTCATCATGACTACCTAACTTTATACTCAGTGTCACCATTATCATCCAATTTAATTTTATGTCATTATGACCATCTAATTTTATGTAACGTTTCACTATGATTACCTAACTTTTTTTACCACTTTCACTCATTTTAAAAGGAGTAAAATGGTAAACAAAATAAAAGTTTTTTCTTAATTTTAAATTTAAAATAATTTTTTTAATTTATATATATATAATGTAAAGTTGTTGTTTTACCCCTTTTAAAATTAAGGGAAATTATGAAAAGAAGTTGGGTGGTTATAGTGAAACGTTATATGAAATTGGATGGTCATTGTAGCACTAAGTATAAAGTTAGGTGGTCATTTGTGGATTTAACCCAATATTCATATGTAACCGAAATTCAAAGCCACTGAAATTTGTGAATTTTTGGATTATGGGAATTTTGAGTTTGGTGTAAAATGGTCATGTGGAATTGGTGGTTTCCTTTGGTAAAGACCAAAATTTTGGGATTTCGAACATTAATTGAATAAATTAATTCGTGGCTTGTTTGGTAGAGGAATAGAAGCTGTCAAAAAAAATCAATTGATATATATGATTGTTTATTTTTTTTATTTTTACTTTGTAAAATCAGTAATAATGGTATAAAAAAAGCTGTAATGTATTTTATTAATTGTTATTTTAAAATTAGCATTACATGTAATTTCCTCTTTCAATTATGATGGAATCAGTTGTTTCAGAAGTGGGCTTTTGTGTGGTGGACGCTGTTTTAAAGTGCAAAACTCATTGCTTGTTGTGGGGTGGGTATGGATCCATATAGCCAGCCCAAAGCAGAGTTGGTTTAAATGGAAATCTAGTCCAAGAACAAGTATTTGGTCCTATTGGGCTTTAGAATCGCATCTTAAAAAATCAACTTTATTAATAGAATATGTTGGTCGTAGAATAGTCGTCCCTAACAAAGTCAACGTACGGGTGGGTAAAAAGGGATATCGGTTCCTCCATATTGTTGTATTGTTATATTCAACGTGCGCTTTATTATTAAAATGTTCATTTCGATTTTTCAAATTCAAATTTTAGAAGAGGAACGTTAAACCAAGTTGACAATTCAAAATTTCACGGGTTGGCTACCTGTTCATACCAAAGATTCTTGTGTTTTAGGTTTGATTATTGCAATATTAGCTAAATATCACATTTTTTGAGTAAGCAAAACTTTTGATCAACCACTTTAGCAGTTTTTGAAGCCCTGCTTATCAATGAAGGAAGCCAATAACATGACTAAGACATCAATAATTAATATTTAATTAAGAGTTGATTAACCAAATCAATATGGTTAAGGTATTAAAGATTGCATGTCAACTAGCTAACATTATGAAAAACATGTTTTGGTGTCTGAATAATTGAAAATCTTATTCAAATGTAGTTGTTGATGGTCAAATATAATGTATTCGATTCGTTTTGGAAAAAGGGTTTTCGAAATCTACCTTCGTCTGATAGAAATTAAAATCTAGATTTTAATTTAAATCAAAGTCGACAATTAATTTTAATCACATATTTTATTGGACCCACAATTTTTTAACCACATTTTAATCAATTTTTTAAAATCAAAATATACTAAAAATCTTATTTTAATATCCACCAAACCTAATTTCAGAAAATAAATTTTTTTACAAGTTTTAATATTTTTTAAAAGATGGATGAGATTTAAACAAATTGTGACCATTGCAAACAGTTAAATAAACCCTAAAATGCATTTTCTCCCCTGAAATTTATATTTTAAAAATTCGATAAACAAATAAATTAACGGCACTATTTAGTAATTTTCTTTTTCTCTTTTTCCTTGCATGATTCATTGGGAAGCCATGAGCATTGAAGAGGCATAATTGTTTTCCCCATAAATTCAGGCTATAGAAAATTTTCAAGCACAAATGATAGAATATGCACAGAGAAAGCAATTCTGCACAAACATGTATGTATATTTATCAACAGCCTGAAGACCTTTTTCATATGGTTTCCCTTTAGGACATATATTTCCTACTATCTAATGATTTACTGTCTCAACATGAAATGCCTCGTCATCGTATTTTTCATGTGTCAATTCGATATGATTTGATGAATTAAACACGACCGTAGTATTTGCACCGAACGTGATATATTGTGTTAAGCATGTACACAACATTGCATGTGTTTGGCTATTTTTACAGTGACGAAAAAATTTAAGTGATATATATCGCGTCAAGTATTGCTAAATATAATCTCAATAACTTCATGTCGTTAACCTTTTTCATTTAAGTTGAATAGATTTTATATTTAGAAATTTTTTTAGCCATATAGGTTGAAAGTTGCCATGCAATATTTATGTCGAATAGGCTTGTAATAATAATAATAATAATAATAAACTTTTATTGAGCTATTTAACCTAATTTGCTTAATTGAAATCGTGATTTCTTGATTTATTTTTTTATTGCAAGGTTATAAAGAATGAAAATTGAGTCTAATGTTGAATTTTAATCTCAAGTCCGTTGGTGTAATCCTAATGAAAATATCATCCCTTGTTCAAATTCAATTCGAAACAGATTAGCATATTTTGGACGGTTAGTCAGAGTGGAACGTGCGTTACACGTTATTATGAAATATTTTGTAAGTGCTAAAAGAGTAAAATCATCACTAAAAGAAACAAAAATTTACATCGAATAAAGTACAATCTCCGACTTTCTTATACCAAGTCTAAAACGATCCTCCTCGATCCACTCTTCCAACTTTCACGCCTACCACGCATGACATCAACAAAGTACATTACAAAACGTAATTTTAACAAAAGCAAAATTTCTCATCGATACCTTTATAATTATTTTGTACACTAAAAAGGGAATGTGAAAAGTTGGAGATGGTGGCATGGGAAAGTTTGTGGGGGTGCACCATAAGATGATAATCATGAAAGTGCCAAGGAACAGGTTCGAATGGGTTGGTGACACAATTTGCTTTTTCTTCCTTTTTATTACATTTATTTGTTTTTGCACTAATATTTGTATTAAATTCTTATCTATAATGTTTGAAGGGGCATGCTACTGCATCAAAGTTTGTAAAAGGAAAGATAGTGGGGTCCCACAGAGATCTCTCTCTCTCTCTCCCTGAGTGAGTTACACCCAATCTTCTAACATTGATTAGGAGTCAAACTAGTAATAATTAATTGCAAATTTTTTTTTTTAAAATTCTTATGGGCAAATTGAAAAAGTGTCACAAAGTGTTGATCATCATTGAATTGGGAATGTGGTTGCTTTAGTCCTTTTGGAATAAACCACTAGTACTTGTAGTATCAACTACACTTGGAAATCTAGTATATTTACTTTCTATACTGGACCATTCGAGTTTTTATTTTTCCCGATTTTTTAAGAATATATTTAATAGAGAACTAAATAGAATTTATGACATCATTGGTAGATGTATCAAAATGTACCGAGCTCAACCCGAGATGGTCAACACAGTTAAGAAAAAAACCAAATTGAAACCAGCTTCGTTATGTCAAGCTAGTCGAGGAGTTGGTATGCCATAACGCCATAATGAGCAGGTATGTCCAACTCATTTGGATTGCCCTGGTTGGCTTGATTATTTAAAATTAAATTAAAAGAATTGTTTAGCTTTCTTTACATTTCCGACCCAACTACTATTACTTTCTAATCCTATATTTTATTTAAAACAATCAATTTTTTATCTGTAGATACTTGCTTTCTTCACACAATATACACTTTTCTTTTCAACTATGAATTAAATTCTCCAAAAATGGAGAAAAGGTTAAGAAACGTTAGACTACTTTGACTTGCAATATTGATGGGTCTATGAGTTGGTCTGGTCCTCAAATTTGAAAGACGGATAGATAGAGCCTATCTCAGAACAATATTTTCGGAAAGCCCGATTCAAATCTTTTTGGAGTTTGAATATGATTAATAGTTGTCAAGGACGACAATGGACGGGAAATCTAGATCGACTTAATAGAATTTTTGTAAAATAACAATGTTTAATTGCTGAAAATATTGTAAATAAAAACGATTTTTTCATTAGGCAATGTTAAATGGCGTAATGCAAAGGAAATACTTAGCTTGCCCTCTCGTTGAGGATCCTTACCCCTATCTTGTCAAGCTACATTGTCTAATCTCGATTCATAGAGATTTGGTTGATTGAGGAGTTTAACCAAGTTACACCCACCATGAGACCTAGGCTAAGTCCTCATGATCGTTACTTGTAGAGTAGGCAATCATTGCTTCCTCCTGATTAGGGAACACAGTGATACTAATATAAAATGTGACACATGCCCGTCCTTGATTGACTATTAGAAGATATTGATCTCATTGGGAAACATCCTTCAATTTACTCACGATGATGTTTGCATATAACCGTGACTTTTGGCCGTTCTCACTAAACGGGTCTCATGGTCCGAGTTCGCATTGCTATTGATAATTTTATTATTAAGCTTCTTTAATCAGGTGAGTCCAATGTTGCCCTTGAGACTGGACAGCAATAACTTTCTACTTGCTAATTCTAGTATTCAACTTTGGTTATTCCAATTTGTTTCTCGTTTGAGTATACAAAAAAGCATATAAATTCTTTTTTATCTTTTTTCTTGAATGATACAACGTAGTACTGTCCAATCCTCTCGATAGGCAGAAGGCATGATTATTCCTCCTAACTTAAAAAGCAATCGATTTGTACATATCATTAATTTTGATCTTTACATGTACAATATCTAAAGCAAACACTTTGATTATAGCTGTTTTATGTAAATACTATCCCGACATGTATGATGTATCGTGTTACATGCATGCCATGTTCTAATGTTGTACTAATTTTGCATGGAAAAACATTTACGCATGGGAACATCCTCAGTTTCCATTCATACCAATTTGTTACGCATTGGTAGTCGTACTCTGAACTGCTTTCTTTACATTAATTGGCTCTTGTACCATTTTAGGATGTTTTATCTAAAAAGAATGTCTTCTTTCAGGGTTGGCTCGATTTTCATTAATTTATTTTATGGTTTGCTATATGATCGTTTTCAACTGCATATTCACACTGTAAAATAATTTATATGTTCTTCTAAAAAAATTTCCTACCTTTTAACAACGTACATTCCTAAAAATACTATTCAAAACTCATTTTTTTTCGATTAATGGAAATCAAACTTGCACTAAATTTAGCACTGATTGAACTCTATTATTTAAAAATTTATTTTTTTCAAACTCATTTTTAAATATACGTTTTTTCAATAAAATAATTTTATACGTAAATTCAATTTTTTCTACTTTTTAATAGTACATTATCCGGAAGCTCATTATTGGAAAATCTACATTGCTTAATTCTGGCTCATAAAGCCCTTATTGTTATTTATCCACCATAACTATCAAGTCATTGTCATACAAATTTTAATGATTTTCCCATTTGCAAATTAAACGAATACAAGCCATATAAAAATTTAAGCTCATTAATGAGACGAGCTGACTTGATTCACATGAGCTGGCTCACAGCCAGACAAGCTAGCTCGCTCACATTGAAACCGGTCAATCATCGACTCGTGAGCTGACTCGTAAAATTGTAAGTAAAATGTAATTTTCACTAATAAACAATGACAAGTTGCAAACGTCTCACAAGACCACTACCTTGATGGGGCGAGCGAATTGAACACGAGCTGGTTCGATGATGGTCGAGCTGAACGACTCGGGTTCGGTTCATCAAGAATATTTTATTGATTTATATTTTAAGTATGTTATAATATGAAGGGATAACGTAATGAGACGTAAACATTTTGTCTTATTTTTAGAAAGTACAAGCCAACGTTACAGATTTGATTGGTGAAGGGACACGAGAAAAGGATGTGTACCATATATTAATAAGGTGGATAATGGTTAAATGCAGGCGAGGATGACCATCTACCAAATTTTTTACGATTTAAAAATCTTGCCTAATCTTTGATAATTTTACTAATTAAATAAAGAAATTACAGATTAAGTTATATATAATGTTATATTAGCCTTACAAAATATATAATTCATCTTTCAACCTTCCTCGGCTCAATGCCTAATATGCTATATGATACTTACGAATAAGTCGTGTACGAAATAGTTATGTTTTTTTTTAGTTATTACTATTAAATCGTGTTTTTTTCTTAATTTTGTTCAGTAATATCTAATTTAAGGTACAAAAAATTTAATTTAGGAAAAATAGAAAAAAGATTATCGAAAATTATAACACGCATGTAACAATTATGATAACATGTTCATAATCATTCATAACCATTGACTTCTAACTAAAGTTAAAAAATAAAAAAAAAGTAAATAAAATGAAATAAAATCATAACCATTAGGGTTATTATTACTTTTCACCTTCCATGCAATTTTAAATGCTCAAATACATAATGGCTAGTGGTAGGTAAACGTTATTATTATTATCACGGAATATTAATTATCAATTTTACCAGCTTTCTAACCTTAGCATAAATACCGGATGGCACAATATAAATATATGTCGATAATTTAATGGGGACAGTTTTATTACGTGTATAGTCAATGTTTATTTTTGTCATTTTTTTTTGCAAGAAATTAGTTAGTTATGAAATTAAAATGGAAATAATAAAATTGCCCATTTTTCTCATAAAATGATATTGCCACAGTTCAATATAGTTAAAAATCAGATTTTTAGTAAATTTTGATCAAAATTGATGAAATGAGCTGTTAAAACTTGCGAATCTCATTAAGTCTATGTTTTGCCCCCTATTTTTTAAAAACTCATTTTCAACTACGTATTTTTTTAATAAAATAATATTATACGTAAATCAAAAAAATTTCCTTACTTTTTTAAAACGTAATCTCCAACAAAACACTATTAAAAAATACATTTTTTGTCCAAAAATTGGGCTCAAAAGAGTCCTAAATTTATGATTAATATTAATATAAAATTTTAAAATGTCTATTTCTCGATGTAGAGGAAAGAGAAATTATTTGATGACTCCTTAAATGCACCTCAGCTGTAATCCATATCTGGGTCCTGTAATTTAAATAAACAAAATAATTGTACTGCAAAATCAGCAACAACCAAGAAAAAAAAGAAATTAAAATTAATTAATTTCTGAACTTGAAATCATAATTTCTTTTGGTGAGGTTTTTAATGCAAGATTTATTGGACCCTGCAGCTTCGACCAGGAGTGATTTCTCTGGGTATTCTTCGTATACAATACAAGATAATATCTCGCATTAATTTGCTGAAAAACACTGAATTATTGTCATTTTATATTTTATTACGTTAATTTAAAATAAAGAATATCTTAAATTTAAAATACCTCTTATATATATACACTTTATTCTGTCTAATTTTAGTGAATTCTCACTTAATTTAGTTAAATATTCGCACCACAATTTTTAATAATAGTACACCATTTTAATATATAGTATTAAAAGTTCATAATATTTACATATTATCACATTTATGTCTCAAACTTTTTTCGTTGCATTTTTATTTTCAAATTAACATATATTGTTTTTGATTATGATTTCTTTCCAAAATTTTATTTGCGATGGAGTAAAAATACTCATTTGTCTATTTTATTCTTAAATAAGCGAAATAAATAATAATATAAAAACGATTCAATATTTGACCCTCGTTTTAAAGTACGTTAACAATATTTTTGAATAAAAACCACATTCTAGGACAATATTTTTTATCAATAAAATGTTAAAAATAAGAATGTGATGAAAAAAATTTAAAATATAAGTACGACGATGAATAAAGTTAAAATGTGGTGTATTTATATAAAACAATAGTGTAAAAATAATCATTCTTGTTAAAAATATTAAAACGAATTGTTAAAGAAACTCGTATCTACAAGGACGTGAAATGATATTTGATTTAATTAAGAATGGAGCCGCCAAATTTGAAAATTTTGTTGTTGAGTCACACTCAAAACTTATTTTCATTTCAAGTCTTCGCGCAAGGTTCCAAAGGTTGTCTGTCTGTGGACATCCTCCACCGATGTTGAAGAAAGCTTTCGGTTCGTCCCTTTGTTCTTTTTCTTCAATCACAAAACAATTCTACGTATAACATCATTAGTAGAAAAGTGCAAGTGTAGAATGTTACGTTTTGTTCGTTTATCATATGTTCTGGACAAATTAAAGAATAACTTTTTACGTTAACTGCTGACAACGTTATTTTAAAGATTCCATAATGTACTAGACGGCACCTGTTATGAACATTTCAAAGCATGATCGAGACACATTTTTTTATCAATATACAAGTTAGCTATTTTGCCCCCTTTTTTTGTAGTTGTACTGTGCTCGCTTGACTGTAAACACTTGTGACTCGTATGAATTGGCCATATATCGTTGGATACTCTCTGGTCAATGGTCATATAAAAACAGCCGGAGCCTCTCGATCACATGCAATCTAGCTTCCTCAATCGAACCCTACTTTATTTTATTCAATGATTTTCTTTCAATCCTTTTTTTTTTTCATAAAAAAACTTGCAATACCTTGGTTCAAATTCAAAATAGTACAAGTTTGTGGGTGCAACACAACTCGACTCAAAATGGATAATACTAGGTAGGTCTGACCGAGCTGGAATTAACTGTACAAATCCTTCTCAAGTGTGTAGGGTTCCTTAGCTACCAAATAAGCCCATAAATTTTAAATTATTGGAATTTGCACAATATCCAGATAGAATTGAAAATGGGTAAATAAATTTTGGAACTGCAGCCAGCAAACAAATTTTACTGTTTCCTTTGACTCTTTGGTAACTCTGCACACCCAATTTACTGTGCCCTCCCTTGTCTTATTCTCTGTGTCCTAATTTACGATTTTAGAGTGAATCTGGATCTTAGATTTGATCATACGGCTGCGAGCTACTGTGGGCAGATGAGTTTTGGCGTTTTATGAAAGGGTCCCATAGAAAAATAACTAATAGGTAAACATGTCAAATCTGTTACGTCGATAATGCCACGTGTATGGAGAAGAAGGGTTTAGAGGGCTGGTCTATACTGTTTGAGTTACAGTAGATTCTGGCAACTGGTCAATTTCTACTGTTCTTGGGGGTCTACATGCATTTTAGAAATTTTAGGCAATTTTATCAGTTAACAAGAAAAACCTATGGGGAAGGTGACTCATGTCCTTTTCATGGAAATATATTAGTTGGGTCAATTGTATTAGGTTAACAAAAAGAATATGCCATAAATTTGTTGATTAATATTTAATTTTTAATTCAAAGTATTTAAGCTCTACGATTAAAATCGATGAAATGTATGGTTTAAAAGTGATAAATTCTATAAAATGTTTGATTATAATTAATTATTGATTTTGATTCAAATTAAAATTTGAATTTTAGTTTCTACCAAATAACGGTTTACTATCTTCTCATCATTTTGGTTCTGATCTAACTAAAACTTAAATATGAGTGCGAATTTTCTTCACTTTATTCTCGGAAAAATGTGATAATTTTTGAGCCATATTAATTTTTAAAACTTTGAATACCTTACCCGTTACTAGGGGGCGGACCTACATGAGGCCTAGTGGAGGCCGTCCCCCCACTCAATTTTCAAATTTCTCGATTTTTCTTCAAATTTTCATATTTTTTTAGTTTTTTTTTTTTTTTTGTCAGATTTTTTTAGGTTTTCAGATTTTTTTTTTCAGGGTTTTTAGGTTTAGCCTCCTTCCTGAGCTCGCCCCTACCCGTTACAACAATTCTTATTTACCTTCTTTATTAGAATCGAAATCGAAAAAATAAAATAAATATTGTAAAAAGAAAAAGAACAAAGTTAAAGATGCGGTGTCGTTCTCACTCGTGCTTGAAGCAAGGGAAAAGGGAAAATCTGTGAATCCGTGCCCTTCTAAGTTGGGAAATGTCATTGTATGGTCTTTATCCGTATTATTCAAAATTTTACCTAATGTTTTGCGAATCTATTAAGCCACCAAGCCACCATTCTCAGTCGCTTTCATAACCATGGCTCGTGATTCTATCCCCTCCCAACACACGTGTGAACGTTACTTTAGATAATTTTTTATTTTATTTTAATGCACCGTTAGTATATAGTTCTCTTTTATATAAAATCACACAAGGTAAAAAGATTATACGATTCGATCTTATCTAGTAAAATATTTCTTTTTGGTCTTGCAACATGTACATAAAGATTTACATAATGAATTTTATAATACCACACAATACTATATTATTGTCAGGTTAAAATATAGTCAATTTTTTCATCAAATATTTTCTCTCCACATCATTTTATGTAATTGCTTATATACTATTTTATGTGTAAGTATCATAATCCTTTCTTTTTAGATTGCTCACCTGCAACTCCATTGGAGTTTGATTACCCAATGTGACACGACAATATGGATGAGATCCCAATCACCTTGGCTCCGAAAGCCATCTAATGTGGATAAAGATTGGATCTCATTGAGCATATCGAACAGGAAAGGTGACAAATTTGCACGGAGTTATGTCGTCTCGGAGGTTGTTGTCGATGAGGCGTTGGATTGTGCACTCAATGTCTCGAAAATGAATGTGATCGAGGCAATCATAGATGGCTTCATCGCCAATCGCTCATCACCTTGCACCGGATGGTGGAAGATTTCAGTGCCTCCGAGAAGTTGTCGTATGACAATTTGCTTGGTTGGCGACCACGTGAACTGTCACTTGATTAGAGACTTAACGCAATTTTAAATATATTATTGAATGGTTATAGTTAGATTATTGGAATATATTTGATTAAATTGCACAATCTAGTTCAATATACTAAATATTATAGAAGCATCCCAATTTTTGTCCAATGTTCAACTAATGTCGACCAATTTTAAAATTAGAATAATGTTAATTAGCATCAATCAATCAAAAAATTAGAATCGCATCCTTAAAAAAAGATATATTTATTTATTTGAATATTTATCTTTAAAATGCTTCATAAATTAGCGGCCGTGTACTTCTTTCAAGACTAAAATGTGACAATTTTTTTTCTTCAAATAATCAAAAACAATTTTTGCTTGCCACAATTTGTTCTACAAATTTTCTATTTTCGAGTAGATAAAAATTGCTCGATAGAATGTAATATACTTGTTCATGAAATTACCATATACAACATATTTCTTTACAAGAATTTTGAATTTATTAATGAAATGATGTCCATTAGTAGATGGATCATGAAAAACATAAATGAAACAAAATTCTTTCTGTCATCTTTTTATTTATTTATTTTTTCCATTTATTTTTTTTAATTTTTAATAAAAAACAAGGGCCTATCATCATCACGTACAATGGCTTTATATATATAAACAAAAATTTGCGAGTCTCTATCAAATGGAAAGATGTCTTAGTTAAGTCAATCTTTTACTCACTCTCAGACACCCTTCAACTCTGTGTGTGCGTCACCAACGCAAAGCAGCTTTCATTTGCATTGCCTCCACCGGCAAGAATGGAGACTTTCAACCACCATCGCCGCCGTACCATCTTCTTCTTTCTCCTCCTCGTTCTCCATGTGCTGCCACCTCTAACACTCTGCATCAACCAAGAAGGCCTGTACCTCCAAAAAGTGAAGCACAGCTTAGACGACCCCGACAATGTCCTCTCCAACTGGAACCCACTTGATGCCGTGCCCTGCAACTGGTATGGAGTCACCTGCGACTCGACCAAAAGCTCTGTCAACTCGCTTGATCTCTCCAGCTCCAACCTTTCTGGCCCCTTCCCTTATATTCTCTGCCGGTTGAAGAACCTGACTTTTGTTTCTCTCTACGACAATTTCATAAACTCCACTCTTTCCGACGTGGACATTGCCACATGTCAGTCATTGAAGCACCTAGATTTGGCGCAGAACTACTTAACTGGTGAACTCCCCAGTGCTCTAGCTGACCTCCAAAACTTGAAGTATCTGGATTTGGCCGGAAATAACTTTTCCGGTGAAATTCCGGTAAGTTTTGGGAAGTTTCAGAATCTTGAGGTTCTTTCATTAGTGGAGAATTTGTTGGGAGGGACGATTCCCCCAATTTTGGGGAACATTTCGACCCTGAAACAATTGAATCTCTCGTACAACACGTTTTCACCAGGCCGGATCCCGCCGGAGCTTGGAAATCTCACGAATCTCGAGGTACTATGGTTGACGCAGACTAATCTGGTGGGTGAAATCCCAGAGTCATTGGGACAACTCCGGATGCTCACCGACTTGGACGTGGCTCTCAACGCGTTAACGGGTGTAATACCGAGTTCGCTCACAGAGTTGACGAGCGCGGTACAAATTGAGCTCTACAACAATTCATTGACCGGCGAGCTGCCGAGTACGGGATGGTCAAACATGACAGCCTTGAGGCTGCTAGATGCGTCAATGAACGATTTGAGTGGTCCGATCCCGGCCGAGCTGTGCGAGTTGCCACTCGGGTCACTCAACCTGTACGAGAACAGATTCCAAGGTGAATTACCAGAAAGCATTGCCAATTCGCCTAATTTATATGAGTTAAGGCTCTTTCAGAACCAGTTAACTGGTAAGTTGCCCCCAAATCTTGGAAAAAACTCGCCTTTACGATGGATTGATGTTTCAACGAACGGGTTTTCAGGCGAAATGCCTGAGAATCTGTGTTCAAAGGGTGCTCTTGAAGAGGTTTTGATGATTGAAAATTCATTTTCCGGCCAAATTCCGGCGGCTCTAGCAGAATGCAATAGCTTATTGCGTGTAAGGTTCGGGCACAACAGACTTTCCGGCGAAGTTCCTGCTGGTTTTTGGGGTCTTCCTCACGTATCGCTGCTGGAGCTCGCCGGCAACTCATTTTCAGGTGGGATTGCAAAAACTGTTGCAGGTGCTTCAAATTTATCTCAGTTGATAATATCCATGAACAGCTTTTCTGGTACTCTTCCTGAAGAGATTGGTTTTTTGGGTAATTTATTGGAATTTTCGGGCAATGATAATGAGTTTTCGGGGTCCTTACCGGTTACTATAGTGAAGCTGGGACAATTAGTAAAGCTAGATCTTCACGACAATAAATTGTCTGGTGAAATTCCAAGTGGGATTCATTTGTGGACGAAGTTAAATGAATTGAATCTCGCAAACAATGAATTTTCTGGGAATATTCCGAATGAAATTGGGGGAGTGGCAGTACTCAATTATCTAGATTTATCTGAAAATAAACTTTCTGGTAAAATCCCTGTTGGGTTACAGAACTTGAAGTTGAATCGGCTCAATTTGTCAAACAATCACCTCTCTGGTGATATTCCTCCTTTATATGCTAAGAAAATGTATAAAGATAGTTTTTTGGGGAATCCGGGATTGTGCGGAGATATAGAGGGTTTGTGTGATGGAAGAAGTGAAGAGAAGAAAATGGGTTATGTTTGGATGTTGAGATCAATCTTTATGCTTGCTGGAGTTGTGCTTACAGTTGGTGTAGTTTGGTTCTACTTGAAGTATAGGAAATTCAAGAAGGCCAAAATGTCAATTGATCGGTCCAAATGGACGCTAATGTCATTTCATAAATTGGGTTTCAGTGAGGATGAGATACTTGATGCTCTTGATGAGGATAATGTCATTGGAAGTGGGTCGTCTGGCAAGGTTTACAAGGTGGTTCTGAGCAGTGGTGAGGCAGTTGCTGTGAAAAAGCTTTGGGGGTGTTCGAAATTGGCTGATGACAGTATCGATGTCGAGAAGGGTAATTTTCCAGAAGATGGTTTCGATGCAGAGGTGGATACTTTAGGGAAGATTAGGCATAAGAATATTGTTAAATTGTGGTGTTGTTGTTCAACGAGGGGATGCAAGCTTTTGGTTTACGAATACATGCCTAATGGTAGCTTAGGGGATTTGCTTCATAGCACCAAGAGTGGATTGTTAGATTGGCCGATAAGGTTTAAGATAGCCATGGATGCAGCTGAGGGACTATCATATTTGCATCATGATTCCGTCCCTCCGATTGTCCACAGAGATGTGAAGTCGAATAATATATTGTTAGATGCAGATTATGGTGCTCGGGTTGCAGATTTTGGTGTAGCCAAGGTGGTTGAGGTGAATGGGAAGGGTACCAAATCCATGTCTGTCATTGCAGGGTCTCGTGGTTACATCGCCCCAGGTTCGTAAGTTAATATTTTTGTCACACTGAGAAATTTTACGATTTTATGTTGTATATATAGCTTGCTTGATTCCTTGTAGTGACTAATTGATTATTACGGATATTTTTACGCAAAATAATTTATTATCAAATCTTGACAACCTACGGAATAAGCTTTAGTTTCTAGTGTGGTACTGAATAATTCTGAAGCGCTGACATTGAATTTTCTTGGGGTGAAGAATGAGCCCAGATATGATTAGTTATCTATGAGCATTAGCAATTGAAATGAATTCTTCACCAAAAAATCCACCAGTTGCTGTCATTATAGGATATCCTTTTGTTGGGTCCCTTCTATTGTTGTTATCATTGTTTATTAGTAATACATATATGTTATTCTCAATTTAATCAACTCCACTTTCCATTACAGAATACGCCTACACTCTAAGGGTGAACGAGAAGAGTGATATCTACAGTTTTGGTGTGGTTATTCTCGAGTTAGTGACCGGTAAACTTCCAGTCGATCCTGAGTATGGCGAAAAGGATCTGGTGAAATGGGTGTGCACCATATTAGACCAAAAGGGTTTAGACCATGTAATCGATCCAAAACTTGATTCCTGTTTCAAGGACGAAATAAGCAAAGTGCTGAATATAGGCCTCCTCTGTACGAGCCCCTTGCCCATAAACCGTCCTTCCATGAGACGTGTTGTTAAGATGTTGCAAGAGATAGGCACCGGGAACCTTCCCAAGACTGCTTCAAAAGATGGCAAATTGACACCTTATTACCACGAAGATGGGTCGGATCGAGGAAGTGTCGCTTGACAGACTGGAGTTGATACATTTTTCGGTCCCTATGAACGCTTTCCGGCCCTCATGAGTTGATGCATATACAGATTGAGGTATAGTAGTAATATAATAGTAAAAGAATTAATGAGGAGTTGATGCTGTCTGAAAGCTGTAATGAATCAGTCACCAAAGTTTTCCAATACCAAAGCCATATGCATTAATACCTCTGTTTGTGTTACTACCTAAATGTACTTTTTATTGTCATCGATTTGTCTGTTGAACCTACCAGGTGAATTCCTTTTTATCTAATCAAAGGTTTTTTCAGTTGTTTGTTGGTTTGATGTTGCTCCTTGTCATGGGTGAATTCCGATTTATCTAATCAAAGGTTTTTTCAAATGTTTGTTGGGTTTGAAGTTGCTCCTTTAATGGTAACGGTTTACTGTTTGTGCCCCCCAATAGGGGGCCACATCTAATAAAAAATTCGTGGCCTCTCCTATTGTGGGGGCATCAACCCAAAATCAAGTAACGGTAAAGATTAGAGCTTATACTGTATTCTTAGTACCATCAATATTTGTGCAACATCTTGGTGTATTGAACTTGGTTTTTACATATTATGCTGCATCCATCAATCGAACAAGGGATTCCTCAACCGGTGTGTTGCTTTGGTAAGCTCGATGCCGAGGCAGCTTTTTACACCATTGATGGATAAGGATCAGACGATATAAAACTTGCATATTTTGGCTCTCAAAATTAATATAATGAACAAGATTTTAGTTTCGTTATCTTCTTTATTCAATATTGTAATGAGGAGGGCATGTTAATTGTTAAAGACATTTTGATGGTCGATAAACAGTTTTTGTTGAGTTTAATAAATGATTGACAGCATGGTTGAGTGATTGAATTTTATTTTTTTAAGTAAAAAAGACATTGTACCACAACTCAAAATTCATACTTGAATCAATTCTCCTTACAACCAAATGATATAGACAAATTTTTAACGTTTCTAACACAAATTTTTTCTACAAATATATACAAGACAAGAAAATAATTTTTATTTTCACATCACTACATAAATTAATTGGCAGGTCTTTAATTTCCTATATTAATGAATATCTTAAAATTTTTAGTGTTGAATTTTCGTTTTGAACTACATTTTATGCTAGTTTCTAATTTCTAGTCAATTAAAAACACACCATTACAAAAATATTATAATTCGTCTGGAGTCTAACTAAATTATAATTGTGAAATACAAAACTTACCATAAAATATCAATAGATAAGAAAGGAATAATTTACTAATAAATTGAAGGACAATATTGATTATTAAATATACTAAAGATTTTCGATAATTTTTACGTAAAATTAAAACCTACATATGTTTTCATTTTAAAAACTGGGTGACTATTCAATGTACTAGGACCAAGAGGTGGTCCAACCCTTGACGAAAGTTAAGTCCATTAATTCGCAACGGAATTCGAAGGCGTAATAAATATGAAGTTGTTGGGCCATGAAAGAGCCCAATTTGAGGAGAGAACTTTGAATGTCAAATGTGAACCAGAATTCTTCGGATTTAAGAAAGTTTACACGTGGGCTCCACGTGTAATTAATGGCTATTTACAACATTCACGAGATAAGTTGTTTCTTTGTAACACCCACAAAATTGAATTAACAAAGAATAATGCTCCTCGGACAGTGGCTTTTGACAGGGTAGGGTGGCATCACTTGACAGAGTGTCTCTTTCTTTTCTTCTTCTTAATCTTCTTCAAACTGTCCAATAATGTTTTGACACGTATCTCCCCGTTTTTGAATGTGCCATGGAACTTGTCACTGTAGCAAGACCTATAAACAAATGATGTTAAACTCCAAGCCAATGTTTGTTCAGAAGAGAGAAGCCAAAGGAAATAAAAACAAATTATAATGGCAAAAGAAAAATACATCCTTCCGGTACCTACCTGCATCAGTGTTAACAAATTACACAAGCCCACAAAACAGTTTTTACCTAATAAACACTAAATACATTACACATTTGGATGTCACTTGTTACACAACATATTTGGCCTAGAGCAACGAGCAAACTCAAAAGAAGTAATCTAACCAGGAGAAAACCAAACCATTTTCAACTCTGCACTAAAACCGAAGCAAACTTCTCAGAAAATCTACCTACTTATCAACTCTTTATCCATTATAATAAAATGATCAATCATCCAATTAGGACTTCTGCAGGACACATTTCTCATAGAGAGCTAGAATTTCCTTTTTGTTGGGAGTCTTCAATTGAAGCAGCTCAGCACCAAAATTGTGTTTGGTAAGCTCCTGCTTTAGTTTCTGTATTGTAAACTTAGTATAGTCCTCCGAATTGGTTTGTTGGCTATCGGTTTGATCATCACCTTTGAACACAGAACCACCATCTTCTGGACTGGAAAACTTCAGAGGGCTGGTTGTACTCTTGGACCTCTTGTTTCCTCTGGTTACTCTGTCATTTGCACCAGTATCTTGAACCGAGTCGAAGCCCATTTCATAGTCATCCGTCCTACCACGTTTGCTATGGGAAGCAGTTCTTCGTTTATCGTCCAATGTTTTTTCGTTAAATTTAAGAGCAGTCAATTCTTGTGAAAGTTCATCCAGCTTTCCTTGCGTAACTTGCAACTGAACAGACAATGCCTCTGCCCTGTTGTTTGCTTCGGCATGTGCAGCTCTCTCACTCTCCAGAAGACTTTCAAGTACCTGAACTGTACTCTTCCTCTGGTGATTGTTAGATTCCAAAACGGAGTCAATTTCTTTTTCACGTTCTGCAACTCTGGCCTCCAGAGTAGCAACTCTAGACAAAGCATCCATTTCAGCAGCTCGATATCTATCTACTTCATCAGCTAAGTCATCCTTTTGTCTCTCCAAACTTTCGAGTTGCCTCTCAGCCCTCTCAATTTGTGCCAATCTTTCCATAGCTATTCGTTGAATCTCACTCTTCTCCTTCTGGGCAGTGACTGCTTCTGCTCTTGCTTTATCAGCCAACTCAGTTGATCTTTTAGCCTCTCTTTCAGCTGCTTTACACCTGTCCAGGACTTCCTCAAATCTATTAAACTCGGATTGGTACTTCTGCTCCAGGTGAAATTTTTCCTGTTCCAGCATCCTAGCTTCTCTTTCATATGATTGAGCATGAGCATTTGCACTCTCTAACTTCTGGCCCAACTCCTTGATTTGGAGCCTTAAGTCTGATATTTCTAGATCATAACTCATTATCTTTGACTCAGCAGCCTGCAGAATGTACGGTTAGCAGTGATGGACCAATACAAATGATCATAAACAAAATAATCCAATCTAAATACCTGCACCCCAGATTACACAATACCAGTCAATCCTTATTACAAAAGTCTACATAATTCTGAAAGCACCAACGGCACATTACATCTATGTAGCTTCATACCATTTCAGATTAATTAGCCAAAATTTCTTTTACAAGCCAACCTACTATTAACCGAACAGGATTCCAAAACCACGTTGAATTTCCCCTCCCTCCCTCCTCATTGGGGGGAATGGAAGTGGGATCAGTGCTAGGAGAAAACCAGAACAAATCACGGCATGCAACCTGCTGGAAACACAGGGGCTGGTGTTGGTGTGCATGTATTCACGTTTGTTTGGGGAGAAGGGGGTGGGGGGTGCCTTTCCAAAAATAAGTGCAAACCTAGAGCCTAGATATGGCACGATAAACACCACTCTTGAATAGTCCTTGTTTCCAACAAATTTAATAATTAAGTCAGTAATTATCGCAATTATAACACGAAACTTGACGAAAAGAACCATTTTTCAACTCTATAGAATTGGAACCAATTAGGGACCCTGACAGAACAAACCTAAATACTGTATTTAACTTGACAAGAATCGTATGCAATGGATATAAACCAATGTTTTAAAAACCAACCCGAAAAAAAGAGAAGGTCAAGGGTCAAAAAGTTGAACTAGGGTAGAACCAGTGATTTAAAAAACAAATAAGAAATATACATTTACAAAAATTTAAAAAATATATATACATATAAAAAATTAAAAAAATATACATTTACATAGGTTGAACAGGTTAAATCAGGAACGGGTCACGGGTTTTCCAAAAATCGGCCAGTTTAATGGGTTTTGGGGAGGGGTTTTGGTCTCGGTTGAACTAGCCGGGCCGCTCCGATTTTTAAAACACTAATATAAACACACCAAAGAGAATAAAGTTTTCATAATCTCACCTTCAATTCCAAACTCAAAGTGGTCGAACGCTGCTCAACTTGCTCAATATTAGATGCCTTATCCTTTATTTCCTTCTCCTGCCATTCCACACACAAAAAAAAAGTAAATCAACAATCATGATCTCCACATACTTGGGTAAATGTGTGTACCAGCACCTGCACCCACCCACCCGTGCAGAGATAGAGAGAGAGCAAGTGCTAAAAGAGATTTTTCACCTTTTCCGCAAGAGCACTGGAGAATTCAGCCCTTAGAGCAGATTCTCTTACTTGTGCTTGATTGTTTGCACGGTCTTGAACATGTGCAGCCTTCTCAAGAGCATTTTTTGCTTCTCTAATAGCAACTTCGTATTTTCGTTTCCACTCCTCTGCCTCCTCTTCAGCAGAGTGAGCTTTCTCCTTAGCTGCAGCTAGCCTTGCTTCAGCAGCAGAACTCTTGGACCTGAGCATTGTTATTTCTGCACTGGCCTGCTCTTCCTCAGCTTTCTGCTTTGCTGAAACCTGCTCATATTTCCTTTTCCAATCCATGGATTCTTGCCTTGCTGTATCAAGTGTCTTTGTTAAGCCAGAGCATCTCTCTTCCAAAGAACTACATTTGCTCTGCAAATTGGTTATACGAGCCATATAATCGTCTGCAAGCTTCTTCTTGTCCTTGATAGCATCTTCATAACGATTCAAATATTCAGTCTTGTAGTTCTCACTAGCTTCTAGTTGTTTGTTAAGCAAAATCATTTTGTCTTCAATTGAACGGCATTTTAAAGCCAGAGAACTCTTTTCTGCTCCAATCTGATCTATTTGCTTCTTAATGAGGTCAAGAAGTGGACCTTCGAAGCTGGAGAGTTTGATATTGTTAAGTACAGCCACAGATACAAATCCATAAAAAGTAAATAATATGATGCAGACCTCTGTTGTAAAAACATGACTACTTTATGCCACTTCTCTGGTCCATGACAAGTAGCTTCGTATTTCAACAAAAGCTCGTCAAGAACCTGAAAGAACATTAGAGATGTCACTTTCCTATGCACCTACTTACTCTTAAACTGGTATCACTTACAACTTGTCTATACAAAATTTAAAAGAGAGAACGACATTTTACAGAAGAAGCAACTTTCTGAAATGAAGGATTACCTTGAAAACACTATCTACTTTTACACCAGGGGAATGACAAGCTGACCTCAGCTCCTTTTCCATGCTCTGTATAGTGTTCGTACATTGTAGATAAGCCTCTCTGAAAGCATCCCTCTTGATATCCTACAATCAAACCCAGTCCAAATAAATAATTGTACAAAGCAAACAATAGTTCACATTCAAAGTACTGTAGCTCCTATGGGCCTTTAAACACGATTGTCTTATTACAAGGTGAAGATCCGAAAGTCATGATTTTGATATAAGGCCTCAATCATAAATGTGTTCCACAATGCAAACTTCATGTCAATTTGGATGATCTTGCATGAACCAGTAACATTTAAGATTAAACAAATGTAACTTATTTAGATCATTAGATGTTTTGACACTCTTATAGAACTGTCTAAACAGCACAACCAACATAAACCTCATTATTAGTACAAGGTACTATAAATTAGGGACTGAGCACCTGTTCATAAATAAAAGTCCATTGGCACAAATTTACTCCAAAGCTGCCAATAATGAAAGCGTGTTTCAATTAAAAGTGGTAATACTGTGAATCGCAGAGATGCTCAAGACTTGCAGCCAATGAGGGGAAACAGTTACTTTTTCCTTTGTATCTTCAAAATTTTAAGTTCTATTTCCACCACCCTCACCTTCAGTTTTTAATAGTCAGAGCAACATCGTGAGAATTCTCACAAGGATAGAATGCAGCACTACAGACACTTTGGCGGGAAAACGGAGGTAATACAGAAAAGAGAAAAGCAGTCCAAAGAAAGTAGAAGTTGATTGCAATAAAAATGTTTGTGCCCCTAATGCATGCTCAGATGATATGTGCTAGGTCCACAACAATATGGAAAAAGATGGTACAAAACGTTTACCTCAAATGCCTTCTTTAAGAAATGCTGGAGACGCTGTTCATACTTTTGCCTAATTGAACCAGTCCCTACAGCAGTAGCATTAAACGCAGCCAGCGACTTCTGAACCGCATCTTCATGTGCTTCTCTTAGTGCAGCCTAGAAGACTTCACAAATTAGAAAACAAATCATAATGTAAAAGCTATGGAAATATGAAATGCTTACTTCCTCTGGAGGCTTGGACCGGTCAAATGCAGACATGTAGACTTCAGTGGCCAATTCATATGCTCTCTGACACTCAGCTTCTTCAACACTCTGGAGAAGACAACGATGAAAACCTCAATATGAGTATAAAAATAACTGCTACAGAACCAATATTCAGTTGGAGCAATATTGATATATTTCCTTCAAGAGTTACTAAGCAAGTTATAACTAATAACTAATTAATTACAAGTTCTCCATCGCATTTTAGAAGCATTTTGAAAAACTGGGACAGTGACTACTTAGACATGTATACAAAAATAGCCCTTGTTTGGTAACCATTATTTCCAAAATACATTTTTTTCTATCTTATTTTCAACCACACATTCGTCAATAAAATAATATTACACGCAAACCCAAAACTTTTCCTTATTTTTTAACCACACATTCTCCAACAAAATACTATTCAAAAATGCATTTTGGGCAAAAAATGGGGCCCAAACATGTGCATAATATAAATCACAAACGGTAGAGCAACCATCTAAGAGCATATCAGTATCCATCCATTACTATAAGGATGCCAAAAACTGAGGGTGACTTGGTGATTATAAAAGTGAAACCGCCATTAGTGTTAGCCAAAACGATACGAATACTTGACCAAAAAAAAGATATACAGTTTTAAAAGTGGAACAAAAGAAGACAATATATACCTGCCACGAAGAGGTTATTGTGGGCACTGCACCATTATTAATAGCATCTAGAAATGACTGAATAATACGGGCAAAAATGGGTCCAGTCATCACTGTTGACCCTACTTGCTTGGGCCTTGTCCTCTCAAAAACAAATCTTGTTAAAGCATCTAAACCGGATCTAAACTCCGGCCTTAATTTGTCCAACTGCATATAAAAGGAGAGTTAGGAAAACCTTCATACAAAAGGGTAAACATAGAAGATACCATCCATAACAAAAGTAATAGTCAACCGATCAATCATGTCTTAAGACATCACAACAGGAACCACTTACTGGAATCTGATCAAGTCGCTGGAGATCATTCTCATTGCTCAGAGGCCGAACTAGCGGGAAGCACTCTCTATCTGGGAAAAGAGCTCGAATGGACTCTCGTATCTAGTATATATTTTTTTCAGAAGTTAAGACATCAACAAAATCATTGACCTTCCACAAACAAGATGAAGAAATGAGAGCCACAGCTTTGGGCTATCGACAAGCTATAGAAGATGATCCAATTGTATCATGTACAAGTTCAAAATGAGAGTGTTGACTATCACATAATAAGTCTAGGAAGTTAAATTTGTAAGGCGAAATAAGAGAAACCTCATTCTTGGAAGCTACATCCTTTCCGCCACCTTGAATTGGCCTCAGAGCCAGCTCTAGGTAGTCACGTGGAGTGATCTTGCGATTATCTTCGACTAAGTCCAAATAAAAATCCTGCAAGTATGTACTCAAATATTAGGATATGCTCAGAAATAGAGATCAACTGCTAATTGTTTGAGATCAAAATAAACAAGAAAACAGAATAAGATCCAGTTAGAAAGGGGGAACAAATAGTCAATAGAGAAAGATGTCTTTTCTTATTACCCTTAGAAGCCACACAAAAATTGGAGAGAATTGCCCAAGTTCTGAAGCTGTACTCCTTCCCCCAGAAGCTCTGACACGAATGTGCTTAGTCATCTCAGTCACAAGAGAGAGGCGATCCAGTGCAGCCTCATCAATACCACCCATCTGAATTGAGGAATTAAAGAATAAGTTACTTATGCTTGCAAAAGTGAAAAGGAAATGGGGTCTTGAACTATAAAGGTAAAGAGCCTATAATGTAGCTGGACTCCCGGAGAAATGAACAAAGGCGTTATACAAAATCTTCCATACCTGGTTGTAGATGAACATGCTTGATAAGAGGACCGCCAAAGAGAATATTTGTGTGCTATATGTTCCCTGTTAAAATACGAAAATTTAAAACAAAATAACAAGGAAAAGAGAAATTAGGACACAAGAAGCATAAGACAAGAAATGTAAATATGAAAATGCAGTCCAAATATAATAGATTGTATCAATAGTCAAGAACCAAAGAACAATGCTACACATTTCCTGTTCAAATATGGGTGTCATGTGTATAGATGCAAAATACGACCTGAAGATGAACCAGGAGTAGTACTAATCAAAAGTTATCCGATATTTTTACAATGCTAGTGTAACAAGAATATAAACCTGTGTATATAAGAAAAAAGAAAAAAAATACACAAGGACATTTTTCAAATAAGCATCAACAAAAAAGATAGGATATAACCGTTTGGTCATAAGCATCAATTCCTTCTGTGTCTAAGAGTAAAAGACTGTATTCTGTTCCATCAAGAGCGGTTCTCCTGAGTGGTGTACTCCACAACCAAAGACCCTTAGTACATGGACGATGTGTTGATGCCACTTGAAATCCATTACTCCGGCCAAGAAGCTACAATTATAGATGAAAGAAGAAGCTCATTTCATACTCCAGATCTAAAAACAGTTTTTCCTTTAAATTTGGAAATAACAACATCCTAATTAAGAATGAAAAGATGTGTATAATCCAAAAGATAACATAACTAACATCTTACTATTATTACTACAAGACACTACAAATTCAAATCACTATCAACATTCCCTCACGACAAATAAGATCAATTTATTAGCACTACTGACACTAAATAACCTACTTCAGGTCTAAATGGAGCAACGTGCAGCAAACCAAGAAAGCAGGAGGAGGCCAACTGGCCAACTGACATCATCCCAAGTGTCCACATGCTATCAAAATAGCAACCAAGTTAAAAACAAATCCATCTTAATCCTGAAACTTCACTCCCAGTAAAAGACAGCTACAGAAGTTAACTGAAGACCAAGAAATCATTTCCAGGTCTGACATGCATCATTGAATTCGTAAAACTGTCCAAGCTCTATGATTCCTTCTACTGCAAACTCCAAGACAAACTTCTGAAGATGATGTAGAGCACTCAATTCCTTAACAGTTCAACAAAACACTTCGTACACTACCATTCTTGCCCCCTTCTCTCACTCTCTCAACTTCTTGTCTCCCTCTATCTCTCTCTCTCTCTTTTTTTTTGACATTTTTGGTTTGTATTGCATGAAGTATCCATTATCAGTTGTGTCATTTGTATCCAGAACCCCTTACACCTTCATACTAGACCAACATTGCACAACCTGATTCCATTCATAAGGCTAACCTTGCCAATTTCAAGCCTCATTCGGATTTAACCACGGGTAGGCGTGACACCAATTAACCTACATTTTCTGTTCTATAATTACCCCTTGATTATTTTGGTGCATCTGTTAATACTTCAAATTCAATTATGATATTTTACTTATAGCCCCACCATATGACCACGTAAGATGAAAAGAGCGTGCCACTCCAGATTATTAGATTGAGCTTAACAATAGTGTTCCGCCAAAGTAATTTATAAGGCTTGTCATCGAAGAACCAAAGCCTAATTCCAAAGTGTCCCAACTTCAATGGAATGTAATTACAAGAGTCAATTAAACTGATTCCTCAGATAATAACCGAAGTGACAAAAAGCATCACAAAAACCCTAGACTATCAAAAAACCTAAAAAAGACTCCAGATTACTTCAATATTAATTTATATACCTGATTTAGTATGAAGCTCTTGCCTTGGCGAGCACGGCCGCAGACGGAGACTACACCAACGGGTTCCTTGACGAGCTGAAGCACCGCCACGGCCTCGGGATCCAATTGAAACCTCCCTTTTTCATCACAGTATACGAGGCGAATCGGCCTCGCTGGTCCGGCGGTCATACTGGTCGCCGCGGGAACAGGAGTTTGCGGCGATGGCGTCTGCGGCGAATCGCCTCTGTTAAAAAACCTCATCATATTTGTAGTGCGTATCGAGTATATATGTATCTGGTGAAATCGAGAGAGAGAGACAGAGGAGACGCGAGCGAAATCCCCTTTTAGAGAGAGGTTTTCTTTATTTAAATGCTAAAGAGGGAAATGAAAAGAAAGGGTGTGCGGTGCCAGAGAAGATATATTATACAGCGTGGTATCAAACACTCTTTTGCAAGAGTTCTTGATGCCACGATGGGACATTGTTAAACAAGTTGAGGCATTAGGAATTGATTTGGAAGCAACTCCAATACTATTTTATACCCTAACACAAGATAACCAAGCTTTGTTGTAGCCATTCTCAAGTACACTTTGAATAGGTTTGTTGTAGTAGTTCACGTCAATAAGTTGTAGGCTTATCTCGACTTGATAAAAATGATCTTACGTGGCAAATGTCGAAGTCAGACTAGTGTAAATCTTTAATGAAAACATCATATTAAGACATGACATGACAAAACAAGTGCTCCTTCTTGATGAACACTCCCCAATCCACTAATTAGGGTAATGATGTGATTACAACATAGAGTACATGTCTAAGGTCTAGATGTCATCATAATTTTATGGCATATATACTCTCCAACCAACCAAATCCCTACAAACAAGCAATGACACACAACCCTATATCAGATTATAATAGTTTGACGTGACTAGAGCGCGAGCTCAAGTCCATTAGCCTATATAAAGGGATGAAGGACAAGTTGAAGATCAAAGGAGATATTTAGGCGAATAAAGTAGAAATCGAATTGCAGAAGAACATGTGCCACCAGCCATGTAAGTAGCAAATTGAAAAGCAACCCGCGCCAAATCATTTAGTCAAGAAGGGTTTATAAAGGAAGAATGAATATTTTGTTGGTTCACAAAGTTGTAATTAGGCCGAGGAATTCAAGGGCTGTAGATTACTATACATAATAGATTCTTTTTATGTTTTGAATTTGTTAGATGTTGAATCTTTTTAGATATTTTTAAGAGACTATTTATTTTTAAAGAACATATTCTATTATTTAGAGAGCATATATAAATTTAGAGAGTTAAAAAATTGAAGTATTCCAACAAGTTCTTTATATATGACACTTAATTTTACTACTCCCACAAAATATTTATTATTTTTCTTTATCTTTTATTTTAACTAACTCTTCTTTAAATTATTTTCCTACATTGAGCCCTTGTTTGATACACATTAAAATTTTCATTTTCATTTTCAACTACACATTTTTTAATAAAATAATATTTTCCATCACATCAATAACTTTTCATTCTTTTTCAACCACACGTTCTCACAATCTACTATTTCAGAATACATTCTTTCAAAATAATGTGATTCAAACACACTGAAAATCTAAACATTTTGAATGTATTTAATTATAGAGAGTGAACTCACTCTCTAAATTAAAATGATAATTTAAAAAGAGTCTTGGAGTGTGATTTTATAGGTTGACTCTGACTGTCCCATATTTAAAAAGTCTATTGAAAATGCTCCTATAGTTATTTTACATATACAAAGTTTTAATTCCTCCAAATTAATCTATGCAATTCCTTTCAAAATTGATTCCTTTATAAACTAGTTTACAATCTCTGACATTCAAATCTTATATGGTATTAGAGTTAGAAATGGAAGAATCCACAAATAGCTACCAAATTTCTCGTCATCTCCTCCAAATCCAAACCCAATTCATCCAAACACTACCTAGAATCAACCAGGAGCTCTTGTGAAGGACCCAACTCAACCGACTAATCCCTTCTTCATTAGGAGCAATGATGGAACATGGGCTATGCTTGTCATACAGCCTGGATTCAAGCAATTATTACTCTTGGGTTAGACCATAAAGAGAGCCTTGCAAATTAAGAACAAATTGAGGTTCACCTATGGCAGCATCTGTGAACTGTCTAACAATAACGACCTTCTAATAGAATGTTGGTTGAGATGCAATGACATTATGATAACATGATGTACAATACCATGGTTGTGGACATTAAATACAACACAGTTTATGTAGAGACTGCACATTAACTCTGGTTAGAGTTTGAACAATGTTTTGCACAACAAAACGTGCTAAGGATTTTTGAGGTAAAGCAATGCATAAATCCTTGATCAAAACCAAGATCTTGTAATTGTATACTTCTCTTAGCATAAGACACTGCTTGATGAATTGCTTAACTATGAGTCAATTCACAATTGTATTTGTCGAGGTTTCAAAGTAGTATTTCAAAATCAACACAAAGGATTGGGTAATGAAATTTTTAATGGATCTTAAAGAATCATACAAGGGGATAAAGGCACAGATTTTGTTGATTAAGCCTATTCCTAGTTTGAATGAAGCGTGTGTTGTAGAAATCGAGTTTTTCTAAATATTGGTTTCTTGAACTTTACACTCGATGTTGTAGCACAACTATATGGGGAGGTGATTGTTTGGAGTTTGGCAATTAAAGAAGTGGAATTTTCGCCAGAGGTTTGGATTGGGCCCAAGCTCAAACCGAATAACCCAAAATGTACCAGCCCGATAATACTCATTTGGATTTATTCGACTACTGGCTGAAATCTGTATAGTTTGAATCGGTCATTTTCCAAATTGAATTGATTGTTCAATTACCAACTCAATCCATGCTCACCCTAATTACTTGGATTAAAGTTTGTTAACATGCCTGAATTTTCAAGTATATATAAGCATAGTAATGTTGATTATATTCAAAAATCAAAATTCTCAAAACATAAAAGTTGGTAATCCAAAAGAATTAGGAAATTTGGCCAGCAAATCTTGCTAAAGTCCAAATTTTGTTTAAATTATACTAACATCAAATCCATCTATAAGAGATTCGAATCCTTTGCTAGCGGCATTGGGTTGAAATTTTGAATCTCCATAACATAAATTTTTCTTTTTGCTCACATTGACTGGTTCATCTGAATCGAAACAAGATAAGAAAAGAAATTACAATGCTCTTTTGAGAGTAGTTCTGATTTTTCACAATAATAATGCTGAAGACATGTCGCGGAAATTTTCGAGAAATCTTGATCCGGGCTCAATTTAATCAACCAAACGAATATCACACTACCAAGGCTCGACCCAAAACTTCCACACCTTGTTTGCTCCAAGTTTTATCCCCACGAAGGAGATATGATGGTGGTGATTGCAAGCCCACACATGGAGGAATGAGAAGAGAATAACAATGGTTGGAACTCACCAAGATTAGGGGTGGGCAAAACCCGACCGAACCCGTCCAAACCATCCAAACCGAACCAACCCGACCGGTTTGGGTTGATTTTTTTATTGTTTTTACACGGGTTGGGTGGGTTGGTTGTGTAGGCGGGTTGAGTGGGTCATGTTATGGGTTAACTCTTAAAAATTGAATAAACCATCCTAACCCAACCCAACTCGATTATATTTATGAATTTTACAA
>CAIGRP010031391.1:0-16334 GCA_903798385.1 Fraxinus cuspidata
ACCAAATAAAACACAATCAGCCACCAAGAACAGGCCCAACGCAAATGGCCTAGAAATACGGCCCACCTAAAAATAAAACACTACAGTCACTAAGAAGTGCCCAGAAATTTGGCCCAACGCAGCCTACTGAAATTGGCCCACAACACACCCAAATGAATGAAATCACGATCACGGCAGCCACTCACCTAAACGACTGAAATCACGATCACGGCAGCCACTCCACACCCAGATAACTCTCAACCCACCGAAGAAGATGACTGTCCGTCACCGGCAGCCACCACAGAAAGAAGATTCCGACCAAAAAAAATCGACTATCGATTACTCCAGTGGAACGCGAAGAGACGCCGAACAGAGATCGACCATTGGACACCGCCGGAAATATGGGAAATTGAAACACGAAGCCACAGCGAGCAAGAACGACACCTGATATGCGATCGCGATCGCCTATTGTGATGGGCAAGAACCGGGTAATTGAAAAACTAGCTCTGATACCATATAAATACTTTGATTGAATGGCTGAATAGGTTTTCCATTAAAGATGCTACAATTTATAGTTACAAAACAATCTAAATATAGTAGTTTTATGTATGGTACAAATATATATATATGCAAAATTTATTGGACGTAATCTTGGCGTAATCTCCTTCAATCTTCTTCAATCTTGTTAACAACCAATACTTCCTCGACCTTCCACCGTGAGTCTCGCCATCTAATATTCCTAGAGACGGGCTGAAACGTGTTGGAGGGTTCTTTCTAGTTGGCGCAGCACTGTGAGGACAATTGTTTGTCATATCTTATTTTGAAAAAAAAGTTTTTATTTAGACCTTTGAATTGACAGTAACCTCTCAATTAAACTACTGATCATGTGATTTTTATTGAGTCAACGATTAAGTCCAAATTCGTAACTATTGCCTAAACACTTGAAAGCATCGAGGATCCAAGTCTAACTAAAGTTTGGTTGGATTATAATAGGTAGGGCCATTTCAATTTGGGTCGATGATTAATGCATGGTCAAGTGGCATAATTTTAGTCTAGCTAGGAATATGTTCCCTGAACTTATTTGTAGTATATCAAACTAACAGATCTAATCTCATGTCCACGATATGCAGAAGTTATAATACTCACTGTGAGCGTGACAACATGCGATGTTGCCATGTTAGCGGTGGGAATATGACTTGACAACACCACATATAGTCACGCCCATCTTTGACATTATAATTTCTATCCACTAGGAACAGGAGATCAAATCAAAAGCTATCTTTGGCAAGGTTGGTTCAATAATTATGTCCACCGCTTCAAACTTATCTTTGAAATTACGTAAAATATTTGTGTTAAAGTCCTCTTATTAGTTTACCAATTTGACTATAAGTTTAGCTTTTTCTTAACATGAGGTTAGCCACATAAATAATTTTCAATACTAAGCGGTTTACTTACAATACTGGAAAAAAATATTTAAGTTAAAATCAACAATTAATTTTATTCAAACATTTCAAGAGACCCACAATTTTTATCAATTTTTTTAACCACGAATTTCATCAAATATTACCAAAATATACTAAAAATCTTATTTAAGCAAAACCAAACCGGCATTGAGTGTTTAACTCTTAATCTGCTAAATTTATTTTTAAATTATTTTTCCTTTAATTGGAAATATTGCACTTTCCACCTCAACTTACACTCTCATTTCACTTTTACTCTTTTGACATTTTTTCTCCAGAGTGAGCTCCTCATATTTTGTTGGGATAATGGCGGTCACTGAGTGTTTACTTGAAGAATTTATAGTGGTATTTCTCCTAGTTAAGCAATTTTCATCTATTTGTGAAATGACACGTGACGAGATGGTTGAAATTTGAAACTAAATTGAACTGCATTGATTCAATTCAAATTTAATTAAAGTTTGGTGATCCATTTGAGACGGAATAAAGTTTAATAAAGCCAATTAAAAATTTGTTAAAAGTTTAGTGACGACAAATGAAATTCAGCGATAATCAGCAAGAAAATTTTGTGGACCACCACTAACGCATTTGTAAATTGTATAGCAGCTATTAGCACATTCATCTTTAAGTGGTAGCTAATCGAACTCAACTTAAACTTACGTGTTCGATAAGCTACAATAATACAACTAAAAATGAATTTTTATTTTCTTTTTTCTTTAATAATTAAACATTTTGAGCTTTGTTAAACTTGTTCTCATGTAAGCGTGCTCGATTGTTCTCGAAGACACCAATGAGAAATCAAAAGTATTTTGAATGCGATTGAAGGCAAAATATCATATTACAAAATGACTCATTTCCTTTCCTTTTTGCCCTTTACTTGTATTTCTCATTATTTTATTTTATTATTGTGAGTTATTGATTTAAATGTCGTGGAATTAAATATTCAAATTTAAAAGTTCAAAACCAAGTTCTTTGGAAGAAGATAAAAATAAAAAGTTAGTCTTGAAAATTACATCATCAAAACATAAAGGACAAAAGGAATGAAATAAAAGTTTTCTTTTCCTACTTTCTGTCTTATCCATACATTTCCAAGGTTCTCAAGAACTCTCCCATCGCTAAGGATCTTTGAAGAATAATTATATTGATGGAGAAAGCTTGAAAATTATTCATAATTAAGCATGAAAATTATAAAGGAAAATTCTTAATTTCAACGATGAGAAGCATTACTCCTGAATGATCCAAGAGCTTTTATTGCTCCAGCTCTCAATATAAACTGGTGGTAGAATGCTGCAACAGCTGCACCGATAAATGGTCCGACCCAAAATATCCACTGAAAACCATATAAATGTAATCATTAGAAAAAGTAGCACCAATTACTGGTCGTCAAAACTTTTTCAAAACAAAAAATTTCGTTCGTTATAGTTATGTTTAACTAGAAGTAATTAAATTTAATTTGGAATATATGCACTAACATGATCGTCCCAAGCCTTGTCCTGATCGTAGATTACTGCGGCTCCAAGACTCCTAGCTGGGTTGATGCCCGTTCCGGTGATTGGAATTGTGGCCAAATGAACCATGAACACTGCAAATCCAATTGGAAGAGGTGCCAATACCTAGAATTTTGGAAATATTAATGGCTTTTAGCATAATTAGTAAGTTGACTTGAACTGCAATGTACATCAATATAGAAGAAAAAATTTATCCCTTAAAATTGTTGTATATTGCACGGAATAAAGCTGTTCGTAAAGAATGGTCCATATTGCACAATATCCCCCCACTAACGTCGAATTTTTAAGTTCTACTAGGGCCCACAAAAGTTTTAATCTAATATTGCAATTGTAATGTAAGAATCCATGTCCCCAAGCTTTGGTGTTGAGTAATGCTAAAGGTTTCAGGGAGTCCATACAGGGGCACTTGGCGTAATTTCATTGACAGTTGGGAAAGGTAAAGGCCAAAAAAAAGAAAAAACAAACCCTACAAGTCAGGTGGCAGCACTACATGGGGAACTTTCCTAAAGTTTAATGGAGATATTCTTTCTTGTACTTTTCTTGATTCATTGCATCTGTCACCAAGTTTCTTCACGTCCCTTACAACCACATGATAGTCATAAGTGCTCCAGTTGTACCGCAAATCGCAGTATTATATGGCTCACATTCACCCCACGATGGAAAATAATACTTATCTTCACCAAACTTGAATAGATAAAAACACAGGCACAGCAAAGTAGATACTCCCTCCGTTCTACTTATATAAGTTTCAGTCCCTTATTTTTTCGTCTCAATTATATAGTTTAATTTTTTTAATTAAGAATGTTTTATTTTGTTCGTTTATTAATATATCATTACATTTTTACTACTTCCAATGATAATTTATTACTAATTATTGATAAGTGAATGAAGGCAAACTAGGAAAATTTTGACAAAAATTGATTTTTCAATAACATTAAATAAAATTTCTTAATACGTGTGAAAAAACAAAACAAATCTATATAAATGTGACGGATGGAGTACATCTTTACTTTTCTAGCGTAATTAACAGATTATTTTACAGCTAATTACAGTAATAAGATAGTATATTTTCACAATTTGTCACTGAAGCAAAAATTGAGCTCAGTAGAAACTTACAGGGACATGAGAATCTCTGGCACTGCGCTTTGGATCAGTGGCCGAGAAAACAGTGTAAACAAGAACGAATGTTCCGATGATTTCGGCAGCTAACCCGACGCCGGTGCTGATCCCATCGGCCAGCTCGTTGGCACCACCTCCGTACTTCTTGTAGTATGACTTCTGAAATGCCTTAACCAAACCAACGCCGCAGATGGCTCCCAAACACTGTGCCACCATGTACATCACGGCCCGGATCAAAGACACTTTCCGGGCCAAGAACAGGCCAAAGGTCACTGCTGGGTTTATGTGCCCCCCTGCATGCACACAGATCACTCAAATTACACTCAAAAATCTTTTTAGACGTGAATGCAATATTCAAAAGTTGAAAAACTGAACTAATATATAAGAGGTTGAGCTACTTGTAAGATCCAAGATTCTAAAATAAAACTCAAGACTCAATATCTAAAGCTGATATGACCAATCCAATCACTTTAAAGCTGAATCGAAGAGTCAGATATCAAGATTAATGATGGCATATGAGCAACCATTTCGCAGGTCATGTTAATGGTAGATCAAAATGGTTATATATGTAAAATACTAGTCAATGTATTAACCTTTTAACATAGAATCCCCGAGTCTCAAAAAAGAAAAAACTGACCAGAAATTCCAGCAGTGCAGTAGACAAGAATGAAGATCATGCCACCAAAGGCCCATGCAATACCAAGAATTCCCACCCCACCACACTGGTCGCCTTTCAAGTCAGTATCAATCTGGCTCTTGTACCCGATTACAGTTAAAACTGTAATGTAAAGAAATAGCAAGGTGGCTATGAACTCAGCTATTAAAGCTCTGTAAAATGACCACTTTGTCAGCTCCTTCGCGTCGATGAGCGGCGCCGGCGGTGGATCATGATAGTCCTTGGCCGTGAATGACCCGTGCTCCGCCACCCCTGAGCCCTTCGTCATATGTTAATATAGATACAGAGAATGTGTATGTATATAGATATCAAGAATACAGGTAGTACCGAGGACTCAGTGAGAGACTATAGCAGTGGTATTTATTGTGTCGATTCGTGGGGATAGATTTTGTACTTATAAGTGATTTGGTTAATTAATTATAAGTGAAAAGGTGGAATTCCATAGCTACCACTATAATTCTGGTCATTTTCGCTCTCACCGACCCACCCGACAATGCCTCAACACCAATTTTTCTTAGGTAAATTTCATTTTTCAGTCATTGAACTTTCATAGTAATCTCAATTAGGTGACTAAACTTTAATTTATCTCAATTAAATTATTATTTTCAGATTTCACAACTTATCGTCCCCAAAATTAAAGATAATTGTGTATAATTGATCTCAGTGTTATGTTACTTAGTGCTCTAAAAATTAAAATAAATTAAAATATTAAAATGCATTTAAAAAAAAATTTAATGCTACATGAAGCAACTCAGTTTTACATCAAACATTCCTTGTCCTATGATTGCTAATTAAGTAATTCATCAATTTAAAGATGACACGTGACAGAGTCATAAAATTTGAAAGAAGTTAGTGATTTAATTGAACTAAATTAAAATAGAGAAATTGTTTTAAAAATTCAGTTACAGCCTACAAAATTTAAGCATTTTCGAGTATGCTTGTTTAAGATTTAAATAACTTTTAAAGTTTATTTGTAATTAAATAAGTATTTTTTTAAAAAAATAATAATTATTGCTTGCTTGCTTGCTTGCTAATGTCTATTATTATCTAAAGGATATATTTATTTAGCCTTATTGGTTTAGGTAAAAATTGATTTTTTTTTTTTTTATAAATTTTAATAAAGTTGTGAAGTCCATCAAATGTGTTTATAAAATTAATTATTAATTTTGACTTTATATGTATTTCTTTGTTATTTGACATTAATATAATTTTTTTATTGTCTTATGTATCAAATATTAAAACGATACATGTATTTCATGTAGAAAAATTATCAGTAGTCTTCATTATAAATAACATTATATAACTTAACGTGAATTTTGTTAAACACAGAGAAAAAAAAAAAAAAATTAACAGTTAAAAGTCGTGTGAGAATTATTTAGATCGGATTTCATAATTAACAGCTTCTATATTCCCCCATGGTTGTATATAATTTTGTGATGTCAAAATAAAATAATTTTTTAAAATTTTATTTCTCTCAGAAATAAAAAAAATAAAAAAAGTACAGAACAGAAAATGTCATGCGGTCACCAACCTAATTAATACCCATGTCGACATTGTACATGAAAAATCCAGAAAAGACACGTGGAAGTTCTTGAATTTTCGATCATGAATCCCATAGTGATTTGGTCGGTTCTGGATGAAGAAAATTTTTTGATCGATAGAGATGTACTTATTTTAATATCTATACTGGCATAACTTTTATCCATTTTTTAATCACACCAACTTTATAAAGCTTTATTTATCGAAAATCTACGTCAATTAGGCTCTAAGTAAAAAAATTCAGTCGTTGCAAGTGGGAGCCATTATTATCAAATTTCTCCAATTACGTAAAAGAAACTCTTGCACTCCATAAAAACACAATCGAAATCCCAAATTCCTGTTCCTTTGACTTCCCCCCAATCAAATTTGATTAAATCCAAAGAACAGAGGCAAATAAAAGGGGGGGGGGGGGGGGGGGGGTCGCCACTTTATTCTGCCTAAATTTTGGAGGCACTTTTTCTGTGATAATACATTTTGAAGACCATCCATAACAATCAAAATGGTTTGTTAACAACGCATTTCAAAGGCAATGGCATTCAAAAAGGTTCACGCTTTGTTTCATTTATCCCAGTCTCCTCTTTCCTTTCATTTTATATGGTTCGATCCGATCGCCTGTCTATAGTAAACATAATAATAATTACCCGTCGCTAATGTGGAGTTGCTACAATAGCGATCAAGTCGTATTTTTTAATTTAATTTACCACTATTAGTTCAATTCTTAACAAGTGAGTTGATTGTCATCCGAATGCCAACACATTTATTCGCCATTCAATGCAATTTGATAGGATGAGAATTATTGTTGATGTCAAAACAAAAATGTTGTTTATTTATTAATATATCTTCCAAATCGTCATACTTAAAGAATGGAAATATGAACAAAAATATGTTTTCATCTAACTGGGAAAAAAAAAAAAACTTTTGCATATATTGTTGATTCTTAGATTTCCCTTTGAAGGTTAAATCCAAATAAATTATAGATATTAGATCTCCTATACGGTTATTGGATATTGTTTTTAAATATTCACACATGGTGTGAGATCATAACCTCAAAAAAGCTTTAGCCCTGTTTGGTACACATTAAAGGTACACATTAAAATTTTTATTCTTCTTCTTCTACTCATTTTCAACCACACATTCTTTAATAAAATAATATTTTTCATCACATCAATAACATTTTCTTCTTTTTCAACCACACATTCTCTATCAATCTACTATTTTAGAATACATTCTTTCAAAATAATGCGGTTCAAACACACCCTTAATAAAATTTGCACGTCTTAGTCAAAGCTTCCATCTTTAGATCATTTCGGTTCATTCTACCAAAGAGTCAAAATTGTATTCTCGAATCAAATGACAATTATGGAAGCAAATCATGAACCAATATACCAAAGAGTCAAAATTGTATTCTCGAATCAAATGACAATTATGGAAGCAAATCATGAACCAATAATAATATCACCCGATCATTATTCCACAAGTCAACCCCGTTGGACCCTTAATATATTGGAATCGAAAAAATGATCGTTTGGCACTTCCAACATGTATAAGCCAGAGCCAGACCTAAGGGGAGGCCCAACGGGCCGCCGCCTCAGGGCCAACACTTTAAGGGGCCCGATTATTTTTTCCTTTTTTTTTTTTTTAAACTCATTAATCTCCCATTCTCAATTTTCTAGTAGTCGCTGAAGAAGTCAAAACCTAGACGGCTTGATGCTTCATCATAAATGATTTAATGGGTTGTTTTCTTGGTTGTTTAACTATTGCACCACCTCTCAAACATGCCGGGAAATCTCCTTGAAACTCTCAAGAACTTCCATCTCTGATTTCTAGCATTTTTCTTCACCGCGCTCAACTAATGATTTGTTTCCTATCTTTTTACATGTGTGATTTTTTAATTTTTTTAATTTTATGTTATGCTTGTTTCTTAATTTTCTTAAAGTTTTGCAATTTGATAATCTATCTCCTCATTAATGTTCTACGAGAAATTTGAGGGGAAGTATAAAACAAATAGGGGGATTTAAAGTCATTGCATAGAGCTCAGTCCACCATAATCCACTAGCCAAAAATGAGCTTCATAAATTTTAATCCTAATTTTGAAAACATAATGGAGTTAGTTGTAGAATGTTTAAATCATTGTAAGGGTTCGGAAATGATAACAGTTAAAAAAAAACTACTAGACATCAAAACAAGAAAATGCTTAAATTCCCTTCCATATGTAAGTAAATCAAAGGAACAAAAGCCAAAATATAATTACTGTAAGAATTCGCAGCATTCTTTAACATGAATTTCGGGTGAAGATACTTACTTGAAACGATGAATTCCAAGATCTTTCGAATGGTTGAATCACCTTACATTCCAAAACTCCAAAATTTGCATTTTCATGTTCTCCACAATGGTCCCAATCTCAATCACAATGGAAATGGATTATTATCAACAATTTAAGTGTCAATTTTTGTGAGCTTTCATGTCCAAAATATGGTTCTAAGGACTTTTCAATTTTAGTGTGTCATGTCATCTATTTCCAATCCATAAACATTGGAGGTTGTATGGGGGTTAAGGGTGGTTATGAGGGAGTTACATATTTGAATTTTAAATTCAAACAATTCCCTTCAACCCTTTTAATAACTTGTGGGTCGGGTCATCCCACATGTACAGGTCGGGTCATCTCATATGGGCGACCCACGACCCGTTTTTTTTCTAACAATTACTTTAGGCAATGCACTAAAATTTTGCAATTAAGGTTTATAACTTGCTCATTTTCGAATTTAATTTCTCAAACTTTTATTAATTAACTGACATTCAAAATTTGTTAGGAGGAAATAAAAATATTTATTTACCTATAGTATTTTTAAATACAGGAGATTAACAATAATTACAAAAGTTCAACAAAAATAATTCCAATACTTACAAGAATATATGAACAAAAAATCATCACCAATTACAAGATATATTAATTAATCTTTAAGGTGTTTTTTTTGGCAGATTTCACAATGCTGCTGAATTTTAAAATTTGATTAATTATGGTTATTGACCTCTTGTTCCAGACTTGAAAATTAGTTCAAGGTTTAACTTTGAAATTTGTATGCTTATACTGTCATGTATTTTATACTAAAGATTTTATCCTTTGTAGGGCTTGAATTAGTATAGTTATTGTTGAAATATTGATGTAATTTTTAGCCATATTTTTTAATCTTTCTTTCTTAAACTAATTTGAGTTCTTTTTTAGATTTTAGTTAGCATTAGCCGTTGAGTGATTTGATTCAAATACTATGTCTCATAAATATGCGTTTGGAGTTCAAAAAAAGAAGAAGAGAGAAAGAGTAGAGACAGTAACTCGAAGTCAAACTGGAAATATGGATAAGTATTTTAACGGCAAGAAAATAAAAGAGGAGAATGAAGGAACACCGAAAAATTTAGTGAATGAGGAACAATATAATCAGAATGACAATGATAATATGGATGAATCGAAAGAGAACGAGGAAATGATTGAATCTATCAATATAAATGAATCAAAACATATTGATGAAGCTAATATTCAACATGAAGATTTAAATCAAGATAATTGTTTCCTTGAATTTTGATGATCATGGAAATTGAAGGACATCACATTAATCAAAAGATGATGAACTTTTTAGTTGAAATGGGTCTAAGGACATTCACATTTAAATTAAGATAATTCCTTTTCATTTTATTATTGATTTTAAGTGAACAAATTTAGTTTCATTAAACTCTTATAAATGAAAAAAAATTGATTGCTTATTACGATTTAGGAGCCCAAATTTTGAAATTCGCCTCAAGTCTCATGAAAAATAGGTTCGGCTCTGGTATAATCCATTGAGTTCCATTTTTATAAAGCAAATTCGTTATGAACAAATTACAATATAGAGTCCAACGAACTACTGAGCTCAAGTTCAAATACCTAAGAGAATATTTTAGAGTGACAATCATTTCATTGTAATAATTAACGAATTCCTCTATTACAAGTATATGATCTCCCAATTCCTAAAGTACTGAGATCGATCTTCCAATTAATAATTCTGGTATTTCAAAGAACTTGAACTAGCAATCAAATATATATTATTCGATTAGAATTCAGGTGACTAGTTCGATAATCGAGTAAAGTTTCATTAAAATTTAGACAAATCTCAATAAGAAAAATGCAATATTATAAACATAAAAGATCCAACTTTATGTACCGATCGTGATCGATATATTTTGATTACGTTACAGATTGTGTCTAACTATACTCGAACATCCACTATACAACTTGTAACATCTTATATGATCATGAAACTTCATATTAATATAATGAATAGTCAAGTCATATCTCATAATTTTATTTACAAAATATTACTCAAGGGGCATCAAACTAACATATATATCATACAAGAAATATGTTTGGTTTGATTTACTAATAAAATTCTTCGGAAGAAGATCTAACATTTTAAAGTAAGACCAAGTTCACGGGTTGGATTATTACCACAAAAAAAAAAAAAAAAAAAAAAAANAAAAAAAAAAAAAAAAACAAATCATGGAAACAAGGCAAATGAGTACTAATAGGCATTAATTGGTATCCTAGGTTTGTCCATAGAATTAATAGAACCAAATTACATTTTTTTTTTATTTTTTTTTTCCCAGGGTCCAACTTGCTTATTTTCACTCAAATAAAGATGTCAAGATAGCCTCATATTTTTAATTGATCACAAAGGCTACCATTGTCTACTAAAGTAGGAACAATTTTATTTGCTTTCTTCATTTAAGAACCCAAAAAGGGGTTTTGATATTGGTTAAGCTTAAAGTAAGTTTTATTTTTGAACATGTTTAAATAAGTTCCTGTTTTGCCTTATAAATGTTATCATTGTAAAGGCAGAGATATGACGTTTCATTTTAAAATGTCAATTTCTGAAAGGCAATATTCAAACCAAGTTATAAATATTTCATGGCCATAAATGGTAGTATAAATATATATATCAATAACTTAATTAATTTGTGAAAAAGTTCATATATGTGTGTGTAAGCTGATGCGGAGTACTAAAAAGAAATATCTAGCATTCATATTAGGGTAAATTCCACCAGGGTCATCCCAGTTAACCAAAAATATTTGAAAAGATTTTTATTTTTATTTTAAAAAATTTAAAAGGTGAGTTCCAACTTTTATTTTGATATTCGAATCGGGTAAAAGGTTCATGTTACTGATTCACTTCCATCCTAACATCATGTGACCAAATAATATGGAAAGTTGGGAACATGGGCGCGACACTTGCAAAAGAGGTGTTATGGTAGATAATATATAAGTTATGGGAAAAACTAATATAAAATATAAGAAAACAAAAAGAATATAATTTTATGAACTTCTTGTTCACGTTTGAACAATCCGTGAATCGCCGACCTTGGCTTTACTTGTCAAAAAAGACAGCCCACACCATACTTTTGTCACCTAATTGCACATGATAGGCGCATTGTATCTTTTAACTGCAACCACTCCTTTATTTTCCTTGATTGGGCCCAACCTTCAAATTGTCTGGTGCAACGTGTAAAGCTAATTACACATTTCTTAAAAAAAAAGGTTGAATCCCAACCTTGAGGGCCCCCACCGACCCCTAATTACACCTTTCTTAAATTGAATGCCCGAGGTTTGCTTCTATGTTAGGTGGCCCTGCTCGAGTAGCTTTATTCATCTTATAATATATTTCCTGTGCTCAAGTCATTATATGTCGAGTTAACCTACTAATGGCTGTTATCATTGTGGCCTTTGGAGCATTTTATGTAGATCCATATTGAATAGTAGAAATATCATGTCCCTCATCAGTATCTTCGCACTACATTAAGACCTTGTTCGCTTTCGCTAAAAATGAGATTTTTAGTAGATTTTAATAAAAGTTGATGAAACGTGTGATTGAAAAGTTCATCAAAATTATGAATCTTATAAAATGTATGATTAAAATTAATTATTTACTTTTATTCAATTTTTTAAAATCATTTTTAAGTTAAATTAAAGATAATATACATATTAATGAGCATTCCTACGCTTTAGAAGTCCCTCAAAGTAGGAATGTGTTTGCCACGACTAAAAATCTGTCTGAAAGTTTATTTGAAAGATTAGTCATCCTTTTAGATTTCCAATGCCCATGTGATGAGTTTAAATAATTTTTAGATCAAATATTAAACAGCTTTATTAATCACAAAGATGGAGTGGTACTTTTTAACTGCGAAATTGAAATATTATGTTAAAACTATAATTATTCGATTTCGAATTCCAATTTATTAATATCTTCAAAATATTTAAAAGAAGAGAAATTCACTAAGGCGAAAAAATTAAAGAAATGTGTTTAATCAAGTCCAAATAGGATAAGTGTATCATAAAAAAAAAAAAAAAAAGTCAATAAAATCTGACTGAATATCAAGAATCATGACGCATTAAAATAACTAAGATGCAGTGAAAGGATAAGATTTTGTAATGATTAATAGATATGGTTTTGGTTAATTAATTATAAGTGTAAAAGTGGAATCCCAAGGGCGACCAGACATTAACTTACCAGTTACTGGCATTTTTTGTTTTTGTTTTAACCAGTGCACAGTTCAAAAATTTACTTACAGGTAAATTTATTAGTAAGTAATAAATTTAAAAGTGTCTAGGAATGTAAATTTACAATATAATTCACATAATCTTTCTATCTAAATATTAAAAGTGGAATTACCCTATTTAAAATGTCAGTAAAAAAGAAAGAAAATATTCTAATGATACAGTAAACTGGTAAAGAGGACATAATCCTAAGATAATATCATAATATCAAAATATTCTAATGATACAGTAGATTTTATACTATCAATAAAAATTTCGAAACGCCAATATCTACAAATTTTGACCTTGAAACTTCATGTGGAAGTAATTAGAAGAACAAGATCAAGAATCGTGGTTGAAAAGGAACCTTGCTAAGAAATGTCAATAACTGAATTAATAAGATATGACATTGTAAAGAATGTCATAAAGGAACTGTATGACAAGGTTAGAAACCTGTAAATAAAGTGCACCAAGGTCAAAAATCGGTCGAAATTGAAAACAAGGTTAAGAACAATCAATTTAAAAAACCTTAGAATGAGGTCATTTACTGGTCAATAAAAAAAAATGGAAAACCTTATGAATAAAGTTATAAACAGGTAAATTTAAAAAAAATAGCAAACACCTTAAGAATAATTAATTTTGAGATTTCGCCTTAGTATTTTATTATATTAATTTTGTATGGTAGTTATGGGCAATATTGAGGTGAGACGATGGTATCCTTTGTATTCTCACACAACATAATTTTGAGGTGTGCTCGGGGAATGTCGAAAATTCTATATGATTGTATAATTTTTTCATGTAGTGGAATATATAGTCTTTGACAAAATGTGATTTTCTTCGAATTGAGAGTTTTCATATATTTCATATTTATGTTTTTTAAATAAATTCTCTTAATAAAGATCTTGTTGACAAATCGAGAATTTGATCTCAAATTCCAACAAATGGTGTCAGCGTCGAGTGGCTCAAAGTTGGTGTATAGAAAATACATGTGTTGATGTGGACAAGTTCGATGAGAATGCAAGTCAATTGTGTTATGATTTAGCCCATGTTTAGTACCCATTTTTTCAAAACTCATTTTCAATCACACATTCTTTAATAAAATAATATTTTTCATCACATCAATAAATTTTAATTACTTTTTTATCACATATTTTTCATCGTATCACTATTTAAAATACATTAGTTTCTCAATAATATCTATCAAATTTACTGTTTGTCTGGTTTGCATAAAGATTTTTGATAAATAAATGAGTAACATATTATTTTCAGTAGACAAGGACAGTTTGAACATCTTAACAAAAATTGTCCAAAAAATGAAGCAAGTTCGGCAAATTGCTCAAAATTAGTACAAGGAGATACATATTACGTTGCTAATAGTATGTCTCTTCTTCATGAGACGATAATTTTTTAATGAAAAACATGTTCATCCCTATGGCATGTTTTTGTCCAATAAGTACCCACAATAGAAGATGTATTACCATTAGTGGATCCAAATATTTGCACACAGACATTAATTTCAAATTCTAATTGGTTAATTTCTTCACCAAAAAAAAAAAAAAAAAGATTTTTGACAGAGAGAATGCTCCTAAAAAAAGTTAAAAGAAATGCTCTGATCAAGAATCCAGACTGCATTGTGATGACTGAGATATAGCGACAGACTATAGGAGTGATATTTATTGTGTGCATTTGTAAAGATAAGATTTTGTAATATTTAGTGATAAATAAATATAATTTTGGTTAATTAATTATGTGGACACCAGGCCGACCAAACGCTGACGTACCAGTTACTAACATTTTATTAGTTTTTCTTTTAACCAAGTCCAAAAGTTTACATATAGGTAAATTTGTTTGTAAGTACTAAATTTAAAAGGGTCAAGAATTATGAATTGAAAGTAAATTCGAGACAGAAACACTTGAATGAAATAGTATAACTCATAATTTTTATGTCTAATTATTACAAAATGAGTAATCCCATTTAGAAGATTACAAGTGATTGTAAAGAAGAAAGAAACTACTCAAACTGGCTGGATACACAATATAATTAGAATAATTCATAATTTCATACCTGTAACAACCCGTCAAAATCAATATGGTGTTTCATAAATCAAATTGAGTTCGGATACGAAATCATATACTACGAGTGAAAATTTTGATCTTGAAATAGATGCATGTCATATGGACTGTCAACTTAAAACTCTGTTACGGAAGTAATTAGAAAAATATAAGGAACAAGATCAAGAATCGTGTATGAGGAAGAATCTTAAAAAAATGTCAATATTTGAAGGATAAAGATGGAACAGTTTAAACAAGGTTAATAATCGACCGATAATAAAGGAACCTTTTGACATGATTACAAAACCTGTAAATATAGAGAACCTTGGGAACAAGGTCAAAACATGATAAAGAAAAGAAATCTTGAAATCAAGATTAAGAACCAATCAATTTAAAAAACCTTAGAATGACATCATAAATCGGTCAATAAAAAGTAAAAAGAAAATGAGGCCTGGCTTTCGCCCAAAGCAAGCAACGCCACGGCCTATGGTTTCTGCAACAACAGTTCTTTTTATTTTTGAGGTATGAGGCGAGGCGCCTCAGAAAAAAAATAAAAGTCCAACAAAACATTTCCTTTAATTTCTGAGTTGGGCTGTTTTTGTTAACAATAGTTCCTCGAGGAAATTACAGCCTCACAGGGTTTTAAACTTTCCATTTCAAAATTAAGATTTGCAAGTTTTTTTTTCAAAAATCAGGTAATCAAAATTTTAAATATTAATAATTTATACAAACCCTCTCTCTCCTGTCTTCTCTACCCTACACAATTTCAATCACAAACCCTCTCCCTCCCTCCTCCCCATTCTTTCTCTCTCTAACCCTCATGCTCTCGCCCTCTCTCTATTCTCTCGCCGGCGGTGAGGGGTCGTACACTGCACGACGTGGGATTTGTGGAAATGATCGGTGCCGGTCAACAGCGCGCACAAATTCCGATACCTAGCTCTCATGCGACTATGCGCGATCGTTGCATCGCGGCACTGCCCACAGCGAAGCATCGGTCGTCTTTGTTCACAATATTGCAGATCGAGTTTCCACCATTTTTTCTCTATTCACAGGTGGTTGTGATTGTAGTTTTGGTTGTGGTTGTTGAGCGTTGGATGTTTGTGTAAGATTCCGATAATGTCTTTTGGTGTGTGTGTGGGATTCCGATGGCAAAGGTGGTGAAGTGATAGTGATGGCGAGTCATATTCAGGAAAGATCTAGGTGGGGGTTATCTGGTGGTCATGTTGGCAGCGGTGATGTAGGCGGTGTTGGTGAGGTTGTGGGGTGTTGGATGTGGCGGTGGCAGCGGCGATGGGTTTGTCGAGGTGGTTGTGGAATGGTGTGATGATGAGGTAGTGGCGAGGTGATTGTCGCAAGCGTTGGTAGTGGTCACAGATTATTTGGTTGATTGTGACCATCAAAATGTAGTGGTGGCGTGGTAGTCTGGTGGTTTTAGTGGTGTTTGG